>CAJNIZ010010724.1:30399-92671 GCA_905231905.1 Symbiodinium pilosum | reverse complement strand
ACCGTCACGAACGTACCCGGAGCCTACGACGACTACTATACTACTACTACTACTACTACGACGACGACGACGACGACGACGACGCCGGCGACGGCGACGACGACGACGACGACTACCACCACTTTGCAAGACAAGTTGTGCGGCAGTAACGTCCTTTTCAGGCACAGCTTCAGCTTCTTCAGGTACCGACCTGTGGGCTCGAACAGCGCGTCCCTGCTGTTGTGCAAAGACCGCCACTGAAAGCCCCGCACGGGCGCAAGCGAAATTGTAGGATACTCTGGCAGGTGGATGCTCTGCCGCACGAGCATTATTAGCAGACAAGATCATTGGCTAGTCTGGCAAGCGGATGCTGTGCGACACGAACGTTATCATGGTTGGGGCACGGATGCTCTGGTCACTGCATGCTCTTGGAACACGAACGTGATTATGGTTGGGCATGGATGCTCTGGTCACCGTATGCGTTTGGAACACGAACGTTATTATGGATGGGCATGGATGCTTTGGCCGCCTTCTGCGCTTGGCACACGAACGCTATTATGTTTTGGGCATGGGTGCTCCGTGTGCTCTCGGAACACGAACGTTAGTTATCATTGTTTTGGCATGGGTGCTATAGAAAGGATTGCGCAAGCGAGTCAGCTTCAAGAAAAACAAGATAACATACTCCGGAGCGCGACAGCGCACATAGAAGGAATGAATGAACAAGCAGAAGCCCTCCAAATGGGGGTACGGTCTACAAGCCGTTGGCTAGTACTCCTCCTCTTCCTCCTCCTCCTCCTACTACTACTACTACTTCTTCTACTACTACTACTACTCCTGCTGCTGCTGCTGCCACTACTACTACTACTACTACTACTACTACAACACTACACTACTACACTACTACACTACTACACTACTACTACTACTACTACTACTACTACTACTACTCCTGCTGCTGCTACTACTACTACTACCACCACTACGACGACGACGACGACGAGGAGGAGGATGAGGAGGAGGACGAGGAGGATGAGGAGGACGAGGAGGACGAGGAGGACGAGGAGGACGAGGAAGACGAGGAGGACGAGGAGGACGAGGAGGACGNGGAGGACGAGGAGGACGAGGAGGACGAGCAGGACGAGGAGGACGAGGAGGACGAGGAGGAGGAGGAGGACGAGGAGGAGGAGGAGGAGCAGGACGAGGAGGATGAGGAGGAGGACGAGGAGGACGAGGACGAGGACGAGGACGAGGACGAGGACGACGACGACGACTACGACTACAACGAGGATGACGAGGAGGACGAGACGACGACGAAGATGACAACTGCTACTAGGATCACTAGGACGCCTACCACACGTATACATTGGCCGTTGCTTAGTACATTTTGACGCATACCTCCAGACGTGATTCGCTTCCAGCGGCCTTCGCATCTGCGAGGAACTTCACCATCTGACAGCAAGACACGCAAGACTTGCTATGAACTCTTCTGATCTGCCTGTGGAACAAACAAATGGAACCTCAGGGGAGTTCACTTCCAGCTGACACTTGAAAAGCTTACACTACAAGCTTCTTTTGGTGCAGAATCATGTCAAATTCTGCTGACAGAAGACAGTCAACACGCAGCACAATGATCTCCCTGTGATCCCTAGTGGTCCTTATAAACTGTGGCCGGTGTAATCCCCTTTTCATCCCATGTATCCCAAGGCCTGGAAAGGCCGCCTGTTTGGGTCATTTTGGGTCGCAGCATTTGCAGCCGAAAGGCCTCCAGTCTGCCCTGCATGGCAGCAGCAAGCCTCGACATGTTGAGACCAGTCCCAGTCTGCTTATCCACTTCAGCATCTTGTGGCCCACTTTAGCAAGGGGGCTAGCTTTTTCGCGTTTGCATGCGCCGGCATGACGGCAGAACAGCATGCCAAATTGAACAAACTCCTCTCACTAGACGCAATGCGCAGCCACGTGCTCCAGCAGTGGGCGCGCTTCCGCATGTGCGGACTCTCAGTGCACAACACGACCCATGCGCTCAAGCATCTTGCTGAGGCATTACCGTTGACTGTAGTGTGAGAGAAGTGGGCTTGCTGGCTTTGGCTATCCTGCGCAAGTAGCCTGTTTTCGGTGCCCTCGAAACAGAGTGAGCCTAGTGCCACCCCAGACAAGGGGTGGCAAGATGCGTCCTACAGCTCTAACTCTCGCCCGGTGCTTTTTGGAACCGGCAGCGTCCACTATCACACTAAACACGGACGCGTTGCGTTTTGACTTTGGGATGATGACTTAGATGCTTTCCGAAAGGTTCAGCTAGTTTGCATAGGCTGTAAAACGCTGATTGGGGCCAAGAAGCATTGGCGAAGCGCCATCGCTTTCTTCTGGATCAATAGCTGCGCCTGGGCTGTCACGGCGGGCGGTTGTGAAAGTGGCGTGTCTCCCGCATTGTCTGAGGGCCCAACCAGCACGGCACAGCAACTTTGCAACCTGTCAGTCTGACAATAGCCACTGACCGGCAATAGCAGTGCATGCAGTGCAGCCTCTATGTGGCCCTGAAGAGCCGCAGATAGCAGCGCCGTACGACCATCCTGCAGCATTCGGGGCGGGGACACGTGCACAGGTTGTCCAGCACATACGTGTCAAACCGAGACCAAGTCAAGAGCTCGGCAAGCGCCAGTCCTATTCACCCGTGAGCTAGAGAAGCGTCCTCATCGCTGCGATGATCTGGGCATGCTCTTGCGATCAAGCATTGCCTGGCAAGCAGGGGCTGCACTTCTTTTCGTTTGTGCTATGAAAGGTAGCACGCCGTTTGCTGATGGCACGTGGAAAGAGACTTAGGCAGCAACTCCCGCTGCAGACGCGTGCTGCCATACATCCCAAAAATTAAATCGAGTGTGAACCCACAGCACAGAGCTGATAAACCGCCTGTGATATCGACGATGGAAGATGTCCATTGGATGCGTCAATCAGTTCTTTACCAGAAGGAGTGAAGAAGGATCTGTGGAATCGATCATGGCTAAGTCTCTCTAGCTGCTCTAGCAATACTGGCCAGACGTACTCAACCTCTGCGGCCTCCCCTCGCCACGCCTCGTTTGCAGTGCGGGTGATGGAGATCTTCTGTTTTTTCAATGCTGGAGGCACACCACTGCTCAGAATCCACAGTTGTGTCCAACTTGGAGCCTGAGGCAACCCGTCCTCCCCTCCTTTTCAAGACAAAATCCCAACCCCGCAACCAGCTGCAAAGAAACCAAGTCCGCGACATGGACCAGAAGCCTGGCCGACGCGGCCTCGTCGAAGGCCAGGCGGACATAGCACAGCTCCAGCAAGGCTTCCGAGCCTCCACGAATGCGCACTGCCGAGCCCAGCTGATTGTACTATAACGTACTGCCCATAATATGCAGCCCTCTGCCCTCTGTGCCTTCAAGCAAACCCCTCGCACTCCCCGCGCCCCCTCCACATCAACTGACGATTCTAAGTAATGAGGGGTCCCCCAATTGAATTAGGGAAAAGTTGTTTGGGTGGGATCCTGGAGGAATCCTAAAGGCAGGACCTTTGGGTTTCCACGTCAGGCATGCATGTCATTATTTCGTTGCTGCCTCGTGACAAAAATTTGCTCGATTCGCACCCTTTATATTCATTCGTTGGGCCGAAGGTTCGTTCTATTCCGAACCACTGTTCTGGACTACGCAACATTCTTTCGACATCAGCAACGACAGCAATATGACAGTAATGACTGCACCAAGCTTTGCCTTGCAGATTGGAGAGTTCTTCATTGTCTCCGAGCACTTGCTCGCTGGATGACAGTAGCAGCTGCTGCCTTGACATAAACAGCAGAAAATGGCCGCACAAGGGCACAAACCTGGTATGGCCAACTTCACATGACTGGAGGTCCTTGTCATTGGTCCTATTGTAGCTCCTGCTTCCTGAGAACTTCAAGCATGAAGTCTTTGCTGGCAGACCAAGCCACGTGTAGAGCGGCACAAGCAGCTTCGAGCTCAAAGCTACCTGAAGATGAACTGAGAAACACTCCCGTGACTCTGGTAACGCTAGTCCTTATCCTACAACATGTTATGCCTATAACTGGAACCTCAAGGTACCGCAGGTTCGCAATGCTCTGCCTTGGCATCAAAGATCGTAGCCTCGGCTGCCGGGAGCTGCAGCGTAGCCACCTGAATAGAGCAACTTACGTTCCATGACGTAGTACCTGCAGTATATGCAGATATGCACCTATGTCACGAGGACCGCAATTCAAACGACACAGAAAAGGGCTGAAAACTCAAGACAGGTGCTGCGCATCTCGGCAGGTTTCTTCCGGCCTCTTCTCCGGTTACTCCGCGAACAACAACTGAGATTTGCTCCACCTCACAGAATGCGAAAGATCGGCGGGCTCGATGGCTTTGATGGCGTCTGTCATTGATGCAAATGGGCCATGATTCCATGAACCGCACCACCACAATTCACATTGAAATAATTTTCAGACGGGAAATCCGGAACTGACGCAGCAGGCTCTCGGCCTTCTCCCATCCTCTCGCTAGCCCTTCCTTCCCTTCCCCGACGTTTTGTGCGGCAACGCGTGCCTCTTGGCAACTCAGGCTTCTCGAGGCTATCATCAACATTGCACAGCACCGTTACTCGTCCCATGCAGGTTGCTGAGAGTCCACTTTTCCAGGGCCGGGTTGCTGTCAAGGAACTTTAAACTATGCTATCGAAAATATGGATATGCATCAATTATGTATATGTATATACGCGGTAATACTGCGGCTTCCTTGTAGTGGCAACTTAAGTTACGTCCCGGAATAGTAACCCAGTTTACAATAGCGATCTGAGATCTCTTTGTAGCGGTCCGCGCCTGCTGCGAGGCAGGTCAGAAAAAGTGTCGGGACTGGAAGAGCCAAGCCAGTGTGAGGGAGAGAGCAACCAACGAGCTCAGCTTATGTGGGTCACACATGAAAGGCAGGTAACATCGAGCTCTGACCTCCTCAGCTGTTGGCGCATCGGAGCCCTGTGCACATGATGGCAAACATCGGGTAAGTGGCATGCAGGCAAAGGAGCATGTCCGAGGGTCAGCGGATGTCAACCGCCCGAACGCCATTGCTAGGTATCAAAACAATCATTCCAAAAGAACCTCAAGGCTCTCAACATCCTGTGCAATCCTGCCTCTCTGTCTTCGGCTGGCTCGGCCATGCTCGGATCATCCCAGCACCAGTTTTGATGTCAGTTAAAACACTGTCTACAGTCCTCCTTACTTGTTGCATAGAAGTATCAAGTACTGCGACAAGGAAGGCCAGGAGTAGAAGCAGCTTCCATGCAGTAGATCTCTTCTTGTAATCTTGTAAGCAGAATGGCAATGCATTTTTCAACTGCTCGAGCAGGTTCCTTCCCACATGCACCAATCCCACAAAGCAATGCGACCTGGCTGTACTTTCCTATCCACCTGTTCTACAGGGAGCAGGTCAAGAGGCACCCGTCAATTAGACTGTGGAACAGAAGTGTGCCTGGCATGAGGATGCGCGAAGAAATATCCGGAGTAGCCCGCCGAGATGCTTCGAAGAACGTTCGGAGGGCACTGCGTGCAGAAGCGGCAAGCTGCAACCAAAAAGCGCTAAAAGCATGCTTCTGGGCAACACCCAACACCACAAAACTAAGCGCAAGCCTCGTTCTGTCCAAAATCCAGCCTGTAGACCTCATCAATGATCAAACGGTCCGAGCAATGCTCATGGATGCAAAGCGCATGATCACTTTCCAAAAGTGCACTTGAGTAAGGAAACGCGCTGCGATGGTAGCCTGAGCGGCCTGAATGCCCATATCCTTAGCCGACCTTTCAAAGGCGCAGATGGTCATACCATCGTTGTTCACCAGCCATACCATGGCTGCTCACCAGAACGCACTCCCAATTTGAGTGTTCGGCGCTGATGTTATGTGGCAACAAGAGAGACCTTATGCCACCAGGTGCATTTACTCCTCGGACATGCCAAAACACTTACCCTAAAGCCTGAGCCCAAATCAACCAAGGCCTTGGCGCCAAGAGATCCAGGCGTCGACTGCGGTCGCTGTGATCCCGGCGCCACTCGTCAAATCCCTGGGCTAAGTGTTGTGAGGCGCGGCTTGAGCAATTTTCACACCAACACAGGTGCCTCAATGAGAGCTTCGGAGTCACTGTCCTGAGAAGGCTTGTACCCTTGCTACCAAATGATCGGTTTTCTGTGTTTCTAGACCTCGTCGCTGGGATGGCGGCTGTATGATTCTGCACAATATTTCTATGGTGTTGACAGGTGCACAGTTCATGACAACGCATGAGCAGAACCAATACACTGAGAACAGCATCTCCCGCCATAGCTCGAAAGAGGCTGTGCAGACATGAACATTAGCAAGTATCCCCCTTCTCTATTGCAGGCGTCAGTCTCTGTGCTTGGAAAACAGAAGCCTCAACGCGATGATTTGCAAACGCATGCGGTCCTCAACAACTTGCTGGCATCGACGGCCAACAAGCCTGAGCCGTTGAATCAACGTTAATCACTTCTTGTTAACCACTTTTGGGTTGCAAATTAACATCAGCGAGCGCGGCTGACAATGTTACGTGAAAACTAGTTGGATGAAGTGTGGATGACTCTGGAACATTCTGCAAAACGCCGACGAGCCGACAGTAATAGTTCCGTGAAGCTCCGTTTTTGCATTTCACAGCAGTCAGAACTGCAAGCTCGGGGATTGGCTTTCGCACAAATCCGCTGTGCGCAGGCTCCTGATCTGTTTCTACAGTCTTGCCACAAGCGCAGACTGAATCAAAATTGCTACTGTAAAGGGCACAGTTGGCAGAAGGGCTTTATAGATGGCTTGTTAAGGCTGCAGGCGACGAAATCGAGGCAAGAAACCATATGGCGCCTTCTGCGAAGTGTGGGATGCAGAGTCCGGCAACATGATTGTCTGTCTTGAGATACTCTGATAAGTCAAGAAATTGCCGAGTCTTCTCTTCATATATGGTTTGAGGCTTTCTCCAGGCAGCCACGATGCGATGTTTGTGCAGGAGGCTGCTTCACCCCAGCGCAAATTTCGACTTCGCAGCGACTTCTCTGCACTCATGATCGCTTTAGCTTTAGAGAACATGTCGTTAGCCAACGCTACTGCAAGCGAATCCTCGGCTACACCCCCCCGTGTCTACTGCAGCCTACCAATATTGCGAGCAGAAAAGCAGACACCAAAAGTGGAAAACAACAACACCTGTATCTCGTCCTTGTCTGAAGTCAAACGAAGGCAACAACAGCCTAGCAGTGGACAGCTGTTCACTCCTGGCCCCTGGATTCTTCTCCGCATCTGCTTCCTCCTCATGCTCGCAAGTGTTCCTCTTCTTCTGCTCCCGGATCTTCTTGCAGGAGCCCTCCTCCGGAGCGTCTCGTCGCAAGAATAGGATGCGGAAGCTCTTGGCGGTACGCTGGAGCTTGCAGCTTCTCTTCGCCATCGGCAAGTCCATTGCCCATCTATCCAACAGGTGGCCGGGCTGTTCGTGAGCGTTTCGGCAGACTCGCTAGCCTTGATTGAAACAAGCATCTTGGGTCTCGTACTTGGCGTACCCGCACAGGTTCGGGAGGGTGTGATGCACTTGCGCAGGAGCTTTGGTGTGGGCTGCTCGAAGAGCACGGAAACTGAGCTCTTTCCGCTTCTCGGCAACCAGCAGGGCCTTGCTCAGAGCGATGCACCTTCAAGTGCATTTGCTGTCCATCCCAGAGCTTTTCGGGCTTCCCGTTGGATCAGCGCACAAAATCCAGAGGATTGAATGATGCAAGTGCAGCGAGGGTCGGTGACTCATTCCTTGAATCAAAGGTTCTGGGACGGCCGTCTGCTGGCCGAATTAACTGGAGCCCAGCCTGGGCCTGCAGGAAGAACACTCTTCTTAGAAGTCGCTACCAAGTGTAAAAGGGCGACCTACGAAGAGAGCCCACGAGAGCCTCCTTCAACTTCACTGCCAACCTCTCCTCGTCCTCGTCCGGGGGACTTTCACTCATTCTTGACCTCGGCAATTCCCAAGGCTGAATGCCCTCAAGATGGTTGGCATTACATTGCAGGTAAGTAGGCACATTTGCTGGCAAAACGCAACAACAAGCACCGCAACCCTGGAGCAGCTTTCAGGAGCTGGGTCACAGGGCGGCACCAAAGATCCATTCAACACGGCCTTCCACCAACAGAGACGTCTTCGCTGAAGCTTAACAGAGGTTTGGCTGCCATGCTTCACTCTTTTGAATCGCACCAGAAGCTGTGCACCAAGAGTGGCGTGCTGCCTCTGCTTCCTGACAGCGTTCTGTACAAGCAGCATGAAATCGCTGCAAGTGCAAGCACTCATCATAGCCTTGGTGCGGACCGGAGTCTTGTGCTGCTTGACGTTCAGGGTTCAAACAACGATTCGACAAGCAGCATAAGACATGCTAAAATGCGGCGCCTGCGAGATATGCGTCCTGACACCAACCTTTATCAAGGCAACATCGAGCAAAAGAAAGCTCTGACCCACAAACTGCAAGATTAGGAGCTATGACATCTAGTCTGTTGCACAGAGCAAGTGGGACGCCAAATCAGGCTTGCCGACTTACAAGTCTCAGCAGCCACAGTTGAGGAAATCAGCACCCCTCATGCGTCGAGTCTATCCGCGCGTCAACAAAATCATTTGCCCAGAGTGCTGTCTCAGCAAACCCACGGTCCAAAACCGAAACCCTGGCTTTCTTGAGGGCTCCTTCTGAGGCAGTCTCTGGTCAAATTGACGCGCGTTTTAGATGCCTTCGACGCAGCGACTCTGCACCCTTGCCACTGCTGACCATGCAGGTAACACGGCGATAGCCTTTGCAGCGAGGAAAATGGCGCCGCTGGCACCCATAGCTCGGCCATGTACCAATTCAGGAAGATTTTCTCATGCCGGGTTCAATCGGCAGCAAGAACGGTGGTGCTTGAATGGCTTGACTGAATTAATTACACCCCATTTGCTGAATGAGATGCTTGAGAGTTAGATTACCTCGGAACAGGCCTGTGGAAGATATACGTCGTTCTTGACGCAAATTTGCGATTCTGCCTCCCTGATTCACGCGGCCGTCACAGCGGCAACAACCACGATTTCATTCTCGCCCCTGATTGTCCTTCCCCTCCCGCAAACAGCTAAACTACGCCAAGCAGAGCTACAACTATTAATGTGACGACACCGCAGCTGACACCGGTGCTCATGCCGCTCTAACCATTGCTGATACCACGCAAACAACCACTTCTGAGGCTTGCACGGCGCAGCCTCGTCACTACACAGACACAGCAGCACCAGCAGCAGCAGCAGCAGCAGCAGCAGCCGCAGCCCAGCAGCAGCCCCACACCACCACCACCACCACCACCACCACCACCACCACCACCACCACCACCACCATGGAAGATGACAAGGAGACGCAAAGAACAAGGATGCAAGGATGATGATGAGGAGGACAAGGAGGAGGACTGAGCAGAACAACAAGGACGGAGCAGGACAACAAAGAGGACAACAACAATGAGGGATGACACTAAGACGAAGATAAACGCCCGTATAAGGATGAGTACTAGGAGGAGGGGGAAGAGGAGCAGGAAAGGAGGAGGCGGAGGCGGAGGACGGCGACAAGAACAAAAGCCAGCAGTAGCAGCAGCAGCAGCAGCAGCAGCAGGTAGGATGACGATGTCTGCTGCCTCGCTGATATCAGCACAACCCTCGCCTCCGCCTAGCTACTGCCATCTTTGCTACCGTAACACCGGCACCCAGACCCGCAGCTTGCGATCGGCCTGAATTAAGGCATCAGCCACACGAAGGCAAAATCGCGTCTTGACTGCACAGCAGATACCCTTGTTTAAACATTGGATGAATCCTCATCTGGTGGTCTGGCTTTGCCTGGTCTGCAACATGTTGAGTGCGTGCTAGAGAGCGACGCATCCTGTACCACATGCCTCCCCTACTGTGGCCAGCGCCCGCATTATCAAATCCTCTCGCTACTGCGCTGGTAGAAAAAACATGGCTCGATTTCTGAGCAAATGCGGCCCACCTTGCTAGCCTACGATCGAACTTGTTGTGGGTAAAGGCTTTACATGATGGTCACTGAATTCAAGATGAGCCAGACACTGCCGGTTACGAGTAGAGCTAGAATAGAAATGTCCGCCTTTCTGCGAGCGGAAAACTTGCCAGCTTTAAAATAATTTCAGGCCCATACGGCTTGTGCTTCCAGACGTATCACAGCTTTGAAGCCAAAATCAAGCACTTGATTCTATGATTCTATGAGAAACTCCACATGCCAGGGCAGAGAAAACGCGAAGACGTTGGCAATGAAACGGCGCATCACGCACCAACCTGCGCAGCAAGGCTGCTCGTCTGGCAATGTAAGGGGAAGGCAAAACGGTACAAATGGTGACCATGTTGGCCTGCACGTCCAAACTATGTATCAGTGTCAGAGCGACACGGGACCTCAGAAGTTTGCCGTGGCGCGTATACATGCCTTGTCCTGCAAGCACGAGGTTCAATAAAAGACTGTGAGATGGTAAGATGAAGAGGAACCAAGGTTCAATCCATCGGCAGATGACCAAGACTTTCAAGTAAAGCACAAGACACTCACACAGCTGATAGTGCATGTTGTTCATTGAACCCCACGAGGGCGGGGCTTGCAGCCTCTGCGAACCCAGGAGCTGCAAACTTGCTCAGAGAGGAAGTCAACAGCTTGGAGATTCGGCATTCCTTGGCACAAAAGCACGAAAGTCCCACCTGGCCGCGTGCTTACAGGATTCTTCGCTTTCACTTCCTACTCCAATTCAAATCTGATTGCAACCTAGTTGCTCCTTGCAGGGGCTCCATGTCGTTAAGGGAAGCTACGGTCGAGCACGTAGAAGTGCGACGGCGGCCGTCTGCCACCATCAGCCCCCACCTGTTTTGTCAAATGGGGGGCAGCACGCAGCAGTCACAAATACCAATCTGCTATGTACTCGCTACCGCGGGCTGCTGGGGCCTAGACTGCTCATCGGTCATCTCAGGAAAGCCTCAGATGCTGATCGAAAGGGAACCCAGAAGCGGCCCCCGCCCTCATCATGTGGCTACGCAATCCTGTAAGAGCTTATATGGTTATAACTTGAATCTCTGAGAGGCTTCCAAGCTGCACTAGAACGAGCACTTGAACACTTGAGCTTCGGTAGGAGTAACTTGTCGTGGGCGTACTACTACATAAATTATTTCAGTACAGCAGCCATGACAAGGCAGAGAGCGCGAAGGATGAAACGGGGATGGCCAACACAGGGCAATGTACAAGATCAAGGAGCAGAACGACACCGACAATGACGACGCCGACGTGATCGATTACGAAAACAATGATGGGAGGAGGAGGAGGACAAGCACAAAAATGCGAGACAGGATGAAGAGGAACAAAGGAGGATTAGCATAATGACGAGGACGCAGGACGAAGATGAGGGCGAGGAGGAGGAGGACGAAGCGGAGGAGCAGCCCAAGCACAAGAACAGAGGCAGCAGCAGTGGCGGTAGTATGTGCAGATTCTGATGTGTCAAGCAAGTAGCTTTTCTTGCCGCCTTCTTGTTCAAGCAACAGAAGGTCTAAGATGCTTCTGCGCCCTTCCTGTGCAAGCTCATGGCTGACCAAAAGAGATCGGGCGTCAGGCTCTGCATGTCTCAGAGCAGAAGGCCTTCAACTGGTCTGTTTGGGACTCGACACACTTCGTCACCTGCTCTGCTTGATTCGCGGAGCCTACTGAGAGCTACTGCAAACATGCAGTCTTCAGAACTAGTAAAACAGGTGTGCCAACATTGAACATGTGCTCCTTGCCTTCCCACTTAGTTGAGGGCGCAACTCCTCAAGCTCATCGAACATGTCGACATCCTGGTGACCAAATATGCCGTGGTTGGATCAACTGCTGTCAGATTGCCCAAGTTCGTCTCAGGTTGTTGTGAGCCCCGCGGTCCGAAGAGTCCGGCAGAATCAGGTCCGGTATCTGTGCAGGCGGGTGCTGCAGCAAACTGCTTCAAGTAGATCCAAATACTTCTGACCAAAAAAGACTGGAATATTGACAGCTGCAGTGGCGCGGCAGTTTCACCAGTTTCCCAACAGTCTGCCATTATCTGCAATTCTTCAGCCTTGCCTGTCTTGGCTCAGGGCTTATTCTTGCTGAAGAGAAACGGAAGATTGGGTTTGAAGCGGATGCAGCCCAATTTCAACTCTCGGAGCCTTCGGCCCTGCAATCCCCAAACCTTCTTCCCATGGCAGTGACGCAAAAAGACACAAGTTGCCTTTGTGCTAAGAAATTTTGAGCCTGGCATTGGACGCGTATGAAAACTGTCTGAACTGTCGTTTGGTGCGTTCGGTTCTATTTTTTCAGCGGGCTGGATCTGCATGTGTTTCTGTTTGACTTCTGTTGGCTTCCTTCAACTGCACGTTTAGCTGTCAGTAGTGCTCCTCACAATGCCGTCTCGGCAGCACCACCTCAAGGCATCTGCGCATAGCAGCGGACATCAGAAAGGAAACGCAAAGCTGACTTCAACACAGTGGACAGTGTGAGTTTTTGCTAGTACTGCCCCGCATCTACTTCTGTCATGTCTAGCAATGCGTTTGGCCTTCAAGTGAGGTGCTCATGAAACAATTGTTGCTGGATTAAGCTTGGTTCAAACTTTAGGTTTCATGTCATGATCTCGATGACAAGTACCCTACCCATCCTCTACGAATATATAGGAATATACTATAAGATGGAAATCCCATTCTCCTTCAGTTATCTTGTGTACATTGACTGCCTATCTCACACTTCTACCTCGTATTCAAAGTCGTGTGCTGCGACGCAGCCTTCCTGAGCATCATAAGCATGCGGCCAAAAAAACCAAGCGCCAGTGAGGAGTCTGAGCGGCATGTAAGCCCAAGCACATGTCTTCAAACACTATCAGTCCTATCACTACTTCAAGCCAAACGTTGCCACTGTAGCTTGGAGTTCGTTCCACGTGGGCTAATGTACAAAACAGTGGCAGCAGGCAGGTGCAGTCTTGTTTGGCTTGTACAAATTTCATATTACTTTCAGATTTGCAATTTGTCAAGGAGAAATTGACAGACGGAAATCAATCCCTCGCTGCAAGAGGCATTGAGAAGATGTCTTTCCTACTTGTGCATAAGACCTCTGAACGGACGAAGGTACTTCGTATATGCTCTGCCTTGTCGGCAAGCTAGTGTGAATTCAAAACTCCCTTGCCTTCTTTGAATCCATTGGCCATGGCGAGGGCCTCAGAATCCTCAGCATCAAAGCACTCTCGCTACACGGAAGAAGGCCTGCAGCTTGCAGCTTGCATCCTCACAGTGTCATAGCTCTGGGGAAACAGCGGCGCTTTTGGTGCCAGGCATGCCGCTTCCTTTGGAAGGACTGGTCTGGGGACCTGTAAAGTCAGGCTTCAGCAGTGGTGGAACGATGCCGATAATCATGTTGGGAGGAAGGGCACTAGTGATTTCTCCTGGGGGTCACTTGCTTCGACTTCTCAAGCACACGAATTTGCAACATGTCTCAGCCAAAATGCGTGGGGTCACTTGCGACCTCTCTGAGTTTGGGATTGGGATAAAGGTTTAAGGTTTAGGGTACACGGTTTCAATTCCTAGGGTTAAGATTCAGGGGACATGGTTTCTGATTTGATTTTTTTGGGGTTTTGATTTGAATTGATGGGGTTGGGTTTTCAAGATTAGGGGTCTGTGGTTGCTGCCGTCAGGGTTTAGGGTTCAGAGTTTGGGGTACGCGGTTCAGACACACGTTTCGGTGTTTAGGGTCAGGGCTTAAGGACGTCAGGGTTAAACGATTAAGGGTTGTTGCAATCAGGGCGCGGGGTCCAGGGTAAATCGTTTAGTAAATACGATAGAAGGTTTTCAGTTTGGACGTTCGGACACGCAGTTGCATGTATACTTTCCGTGACATCTGCCTTTGGCTGGGACATTTTCTGGGTCTCGGTCAAGGCGTAAGGTTGGGCTTGAGATGTTTAGGGTTGTTGCAAGTAGGGTTTAGGCTCATATTATGGTTTACAGTTTACAGTCAGGGATCATGGTTTAGGGTTTTGGCATGCTAGGGCTTTCGGGATTCGGGCTGTTGGACTCTAGGGATTTCAGTGTCACGAAAACTTTACGACAAGAAAGGCGCCTGATGAGGACTTGAGATCAGTACTGCAGGCGTGTGACCCTGTCAGCTAAGGGCGCTTCAGTCCACGGATTCGGGTTTGGCGGCTGTTGCACTTCAATTTCGGTTACATGATGTAGAATTGGGGGCTCAGGGTTTTAGGTAGACAAACAATTCAGGGCAATTATGCGGCTATAGTATAGGGTTTAGGGATAGGGGTTCATGGATGAGGGCTTTCAGGGTAAGGGTTTCAGTTGGTGTAGGGCTTCGGGTCAGGCTTCAGGCTTGTTCTGGTCAGTCTTTTGGCATCGCGGGTTTGGGTGCACAGTCTAGGGTTAGGGTTCAGAGTCTTGGGTGGATTTCAACGATTCAGGGCAAGGATTTGGGGCTTTTTAGGTTTTCAGGTGGAGCGCATTTTTCTGTGAAAGAACTGCATGAATATTTTCCCTGAAAGCTGGCCCGGGCTGGATTTTTTTAGTGAGTTTAGGTCAGGGTCAAAGGTATACTGGTAAGGATGATCGGGCTCTGTTTTGGGGCTAGCGCGTAGGGTTGGTCGCGATTTAGAAGTATGACTTAGCAAAGGGCTTTGAGATAAGCAGTTCTGGGTGCAAGGGCTGGGATTCAATGATTCGTTTTAGGGCTGCTGCACTTCCTACTTCTTTTGGGTATACGAGTTAGGACTACATTTGGGGTTTTGGGCTTAAGGTACACGATTTAGTGTTCAGGGCTCGGTTTAGGGATTGGGGCTGACGAACGAGCTTTTTCAGGGCTAAGGGTTAGGTTCAGGGATCGAGGGTCCAAAAACGTTGACATCTCTATACTCTTTTCACTGCTCTTTTCAAGAGTACACGCGTGCACCTGTGGAGCATCCGGGATCCGAAAGAGACAACGGCTCTGCAATTCACAAGAGGCACATGGAGCACTTGCACGCCAACCCCTACCCAAGCACTTCAGCGCTGCGCCTCGCCGATTGTAGCAGGAATTAATGCCTTCCCAGGGAGGTTGGACATGCTGCAATTCTTGGGGCAGGTTGGCAGGAGTAAGGAGTATCTGGCACCGACCGCAGGATACAGTACATGTGCAAAATCAGCTACTCGTGTGTCTGTGAACTTCCATCTGTGTCGAAAACGTCCAACAGCATCAGGTTATTTCTTGGGAAGCAAAATCCGGTGAATTCTCCAGAAGAAAGCAAAGAACTGACCACTACTTCCTGTCACCCAGATCAACTGGCCTTCATAGCCATATACAGCTGTCGGCCCATCATTCGGGAGCCTAGCAATGAAGAGCAACAAAGGATCAACTGAAACCATTCCAAATCGGAACCGGGCTTCGCTGCTTGCGAGATATGGCACAGCTCCAGCAAAAGCTTTGTGGGTTTGTTTTGGGCTGCGTAACAGGCATTGTCTGGACGCGGACTGCTTGAAAGCGCAGGAGTGGGAGCTTCACCGGGACCCTCCGAGCCTTGGCGATTTCACTAGTCTGGTTGGAGAGGACCCAAAACATGTCTCTGTAGAGGCCAACCGCCAACACGTGCCAGCGCTGGGTCCTGGGACCTGCCGTTGCTGCACCCTAGTCGATTACACGCCTGGGTGGGTCCGTCAAGCTCTGCGCCTGTCGTTTCCATCCGTCACTTTTTGCCCTGTGCCTGCACTTGCTGTCCTCGGGTGCGCCCGCGCGTAGATCGCGCGCAAGTCCCACTACAGTAAAACCCCAACGGCGATTCTGGCTTTGCGTGGCTGCATATCGCTGGGCGCATTGTTGGCGACTTGTTCCCCCTGAGCCTCGCCTGTAAGCACAGCAGTATATTGTGGGCTCTTTGGCTGCGACGGGCTGACAGCCTATTCCTCTACTTCAACCGCGAAATAGGGAAACCGTGGTGACAAGCGGATTTTAACAAAGAGAATGGGCGTTGCCTTTGTCCTGGTCGTGATCTTCATTCCATGCGGCTCTCAGCTCGATGGGCACGGCCTCCTCAGCACGCACGATTCATCCCAAAAGTCACCCTGATCGTCATACAGACAAGTCTGCGACTAGACGCAGCTAAATGTCTCAGCACAGAGTCAGCAGAAAGACCTACGTGACGTTAATCAACGCCAAGCTTCGAATGCGGAAGTTGGCAATACAAAGTCAAAGTTCAACAGACTTTCATCGCACGTTTCGATAGCCGGCGGGGGCAGCATAAAGCTGTGAAGATCGTCGCTCTCTGGCGGTGTCTTCATCGGCTGGCTACAAGGAGCGCAAGGTGGTACCAAAGGTTGTCGAAGGACATGTGCTACCTCAGCGCATCAACGAGGAAGTCCCAACATGCACGCACACCTGCATTCGCATGCACAAGCATTTGACAAAGAGGATAAAAGCTTTTGCCAGCTTCTGCATTTGAGCACGTGACCATTGCCGAGCCGGCCACTGAATTATACCAGGCAGACGAATCAACTTGGCGAGGGGACTTATTGAGTCTCCACCCTCGCAAAAGGTTCCAGCTTGAGCCCAATTCACAAAAGCCAGCAAACTTGCAGGAACATGTCGGAACGGATACGGGGCACTCACCACAGAATGCGCAGAAGTCACATGCAGTTTTCCAAAAGAAGTGCTAGCTTCCTTCTTGTCTGACATTTCATGTACACCTTTTGGCCTTCAGATGAGAATGAAGCAGTAAGAAGACTTAGCATGTCTTGATAGGTTAGGGGTGCATGAAAGCACTGCATACTAGCGCGCACGGTGTGGTCGATCCCGCACGTGCAGTTCGACCCACATGCAGCATGCAGTTCATACTAGATGACTTCCTTGCACTTCAAGGTTGGTGGCATTCAAGCGATTGAGTCATTGCCTCTAAAAAGTCGGTCAGGACCTGGCGCGCGGGGCCCAACCAAAAGTCCTGTGCCAGACAGCGCTTTGACTTTGACTACATCAAGCAGATCGATGTTTCCGGCGGGAACCTCTGCACGAAGGATTGACAGCTTTGGGGATTTTAGGCGTAGCAGCAGGTAGGAAGATGCAAGACATGTAGGAAAAGGGAGCTTCAATTATCATGAAGCACCAGTGCACCTTGGGCTGGTTCTTTGGAATTCCCAGAAAGCCAAACCTGCGAGATCGGATGCTCGGATGTGTTACACACACCTTTCACTGTTTGCTTGCGCACATCGCCTGGACGTGTTGTAGGCCGTACTCAGTGCAACGGCGAAGGCAGGAAAACGACCTGTGAAAGACAAGGCTATCCACGCCATCTACGCGGCAGGCTCAGTAATCATGTCATCAATGCTTAGAAGGGAATCCTGGCCATGAAGCTCACTCGATGGTCATCACTCGCAATTTCCTCCATCAAAAAATCCCTCCCCTGGAGCAGCATCACTAGAAAACCACAAGCATCTGAAACAAGCTCAAGCCATCAGAGTTGTCTTGCAGGAGTGCTGCAGCGTAGCTACTGTACAAATGTAGAGCTCAGAACCTGTGCTGCGGATTTCTAGTCTTGAGTGTTCTCCGTGCAAAACTGAAAGAGCTCCCGCAAGAGCTTCTGCAAGCAAAGTGGTTCCGCGAAAGCTTCTGCGCGCACAGTGGGAACCACTTTTCGATGTTGTTGCAGGCCGATTTTCGAGATGTGTTCCGTATCTGACTCACTTTCCTCTAGCGCATATTACTAACTGCTCAGATGCGTTTACGTTAGGTATCTCTTGCCTGGTGGCACCCCATGTTGGCGCCAGTCTGACGACCCTCAGTGCAAGTTTAAGGCATGAAGTACAAACTGAAGGTAACATCAGGCAAACGTCATCTTTCCACTCATGGTCTTGGCACAACTTCACCAGCATCTCAAAGGTAGGGTGTGTACCCAGAGAAGCATTCCGCGCAGTAAAAGCAATCCGGCCAAAGAATTGTCGGCAGACCTGATGCGCGACCTTGCAGAAGCTTCACTGTGGTTAGGCAGATCTAACAGGTACCAACAGGTGGCCACTCGCCACGATCCAAGCATCCAGCGCTTCGAGCGATGTCATCCAGCGCACCCCCCTTCATGAAGAGCTTGGCAATTGGCAGATCCAGGTCCTTCACGCACCATGCCGCAATCAATATGTAGCAACAAGAACTACAGCACAGTTCCACCGAACATGCAATAAGAATTGCTGCAACATGAGATTTCACCACAAGACCTCGTAGGGCTCTTCATCTGAGAAATCACGGACTTCTGCCTGGGATGCCACATGCTTGTGGCTGCTTATACAGCAGCAACTATGTCTTGTAGATCAGGACCGCTAAGAGTGAGCATGCTCCCATACCGGTTCTTGCAAGGGTATAAGAGCTCAACAGTGCCCATGTCTGATGTGTTGTGACCGCCAAGTGCTGGGCCAGGCAAGGGACAGACACTTTTAGAAGCCACCTTGGCATGCGCAACTTGAGTGGCGTAAGGAGTGTGAGTCGGTATGAGCTCAAGTTCAGTGGGTCAAAGTCGTTGGAGATCTTCAGTTGCGCTGCAGGCAAGCTGGCTCGTGCTTGCTCGTGGCTCAGAGCGTGGCCTGTCAAAGTCCTCAGAGCCCAGGAAGTGGCGAACTTCCTCCTGCAATTGAAGAAAGGAAATCCCCTCGACACCAACGTGTGGCGGCCAATCACAGCCTCACCCGGAAGAAAAGCTAAGGCATGCCCGCGGAAGCCAAAAGCACTGGCAGAGGCAGCCTGCAACACACAGCCACACGGAGCAGAAACACCCCTGCTTGGCAATTTGGCAACTGACCCACACCTGTGCAATGGTGACATCAAGCCTGGGGAAACGCATCTCAGCCGACGAAAGCCGCAGGACACAGTAGACTGTACAGCTGCTTCTGGCCCACACGAAAGACATAGCTATTCATCCGAAAAACTTGGCTCAGCCGTAGCGGCTTCTACATTTGCATGCTGTGGCTGTGCCGCTGTAGCTAAGAGGATCTGGGCACCTGTGAGTTCACATGATAGTTCATCCGGCACCCGCTGTGGTTTCTGCTCCGGTGGTCCTTTGGATCTTTCGGGTCTGCTATACATTCAGATTAATCTAAATAACATGTCAAACGGCCTCATCGCAGATCTTGGGTTGCGGCTTGAGGCGCTGTTGATGCACAGCCTGCCTGACAAGGCCCGGAGTACGGTAGCCAGGCTGTGAAACATCTGAGTGCCTCCAAGGCACCTTTCCAGGGTGGTGGCATCCGGAGAAAGCACGACAAGGCTCCGATTCAGAGCCTCATTTGGTGCATCTTTCCTCCTTTTTGCAGTCAGTTTTGCAAAGTCACGACGACAGTTGAGGCGAAGCGGCTGTTGCTTTTCGACGAGCTTCTTCAAATGAAATCTCAGAGAACCTTAGAACTGCTTAAGGCGATCTGCGCATGACTTCAAAAGATGATCAAAAGCCTGTTCGCTGTTGGCTCTCTGGGCCTGGCTGCCGGCGGGAGAGAGTCTCAAGAGTCTTCAGGAGCGTCGCCTGAGCTCTACCAGCTTTGTGAGTTTGCTTGAGATCCAGCTATTCTTGGGACGACCACTTCGTCATGTCGGCCACGAAGCAGCAGAGGGTCAAGGCCTTTCAAAGCTGCTGGGGCCAGGATATGCCAGGATGGTCAGGCGGCAGCATGGTTGTGAGACAAGCTTCGCACCTCCGTGGTGAGAGAAGGCCAAGTACCGACAGTCCCGAGGGGTTTCAGGACATCTCAGGCCTCAGCGGCAAGGCGAGCAGGAGCCTCAGCGGCCTTCGTAGGAATCCTTTGCATACCTTTGCCACCTGCTTTGCCACCTGCTTTGCCACTGTGAGCCGTGCCAAGTCGCCGAGCAAGAGGCCGTGCTGAGCGGCTTCGCAAGTCCAAAGCATAGAGCCGAAGGCGTCCACGGACCTTCCAGCGATACATTGTACAGCCCCAAATGAACTGAAGAGTTGCTCCCTGAGACAGGTGTCGCGATATGAACATCGGAGATATATTAAGCTTCAAAAGAATACCGGGTGCAGTCTGGGCACAACAAAACATCAAATACTGCGGCGATGTATGTCTGAGTTGGGCAGACCTGAACTTTACTGATGCGTTCAAGCAGTCAGTCGCGGCCGACGATCCAAGTTTGTCGATGCTATGTCCTCCCTAGTGCAGTCAGACGAGCATACCTCGAGAGAACACAAGCCAGTTGAATCTGAACTTGCAACACTTCTCATGTGTGTACCCTGCAATACCCTGCACATCCTTGTAGATGAGCCACTGCAACAAATGCTTTTCCCTTGGAGCCTCTTTTGTAGAAGCTGCGACCTGACAAGGCACGTGTTCAATTTCAGAGGCTTGAGGAATCTCGCTTGTTGAAATGGCGGCCTTCTTTGCAGAAACTGCGAAAGTGGTGTCCGCGACCTGCCATCAGCTGGCAGATGCTGCTCTCGCAGAGTCTGCAATCAATTTGAATTGCCAGAGACAGGCAAGAGACACCCCACACTGCATGCATGCATGGTGCCGGGCGAGAACAGCCACGGCTTCTACACCTGCCAGAGATGTTATGACTGTGCCGCGCGTTCCTTACTGCATCTGGACGTGGATTGGCTTCTTCTTACCTGTGCCGACGAACTGCATGACTGCTTGTTGCATGGGCAACACTGAGGGCAGCAAACCTCAACCATCCCCCACACAAACAACACCAAGTCTGAAACTCTATTGATCCTGCCTGGCAACGATATCGATTGTTGCAAGTCCGCTTCAGTCATCAGTTGCGGGAGATACCTGGCAGTGTTTGCCTGCACTAGGTTTCAAAAGCATGCCCGTACAGATGGGTGTTGCGAGCCCAATGTGCATGCTGGGCACGGCACTGCAAATACTTCTACGTTGATCTACGTTGACCTGGAGAACACAAGCTGCCCTTCAAGAGTGCGGCCTGATTGTTGCAGTCCACGGTTTAAATCTTGTCTGCTTATATCAAGGGTTCTTCCAACGGCCAGACATGAACAAGCTGCAGTACGCAGTTTGGTTTATACTACATGGCCAGGCCATTCCTCCCTGGGGAATCTTCATCCGAAGCCCTGGAACTTGAATGACATTCTGCAGGTTGTGCTAATCTCAAGTTGTTGTGCTTCTAACTCCAGAAAGGCGTCAAAAGCTAACAGCCATCACAACGGCCATCAAAGTTTGCAGGTAGGCTATTTCAAGCTGATCTAATTCTGTTCAGCCAGCAATGCAAATAAGCAATGCAGACTTCAACAGCTGGCTGGGCTGCTGGAAATGGCAAACCCGGTGGTGGGCGGGGTGCTCCAAAGCAAGCAGCGCACCACAGCTTGATAGATCACCTTCTGACTGCAAGCTGCCTGGCATTCTGGTCCCCAACTCTATACAAAACACAGCAAGTCCTGCAGCCTGACCTGTGTGGAAAATCAAGTGTCAGGCTGTAGTAGCATGCTATGACATCTCAAAGGACTACTGGAATAGAAGCGCGTCCCATTGGGAAAGATCTTGCCCTGGTGGCAGAGCCTCTCTCTGGCATCGCGCACGGGTGGAGCTATCAAGCACCCTCAATATATCTGCAAGGGTCATCATGCATCTCGATTAAGGGAGGCATGGTTTTGCCCGGCTTTGCATGCGTGAGATTAATGGCTCAGTGGCGCCAATGCTATAAGCAGAAGCAGGGCAAGACCTGAGCATTGAACAGCACCCAACCTGAACGGGTCTTCTATCAGCCGGCTGTCAACACATAAGCAAGCATGCAAGTTCTGAGCTCCAGGCTAAGAGAGGCGGAATCAGAAATGGAATGACGCATGCCTTCCAGTGCGGCTGACGGGACATACACATTTGCATGTCACTTTCCATGTACAGGGAGTTCTGATGTGAAACCCGACTGCCATCCTTTTTTGGACTCGTGGACGCTGGTCTTGAATCACCCTCATATAGAAATGTACATGTTTAACATGGCAACCTATTGAGGATAAACAAGACGGAGCACGGAGGTCCCGCAGGTGCATGGCATCACGAAGATCATGGTAATGATCCTGGGCTGGGTTACTGTTGAGGAATGTCAATTCAGCTACCAGGACATGATAGTAAATGACATGCTTTCCCCAGAATGTCAACTCAATTTGAGTTGCTCATCCGCAACCCAGTTTTAGGCATTTTAGGCGCAGCTTGGCTCAAGCTTGCCAATGCTAAACCTTTGCCTGCATGGGTTAGAGATCAGGAATGTACTTGTACTGAATAACACAACCTGATACCTTGAACACTCAAGGCACGTGAGGATGATCAGGAACGAGAAGAACCAGCAGCATCCTCAGCAGGTGACGCACAAAGGGGGGGTAAACTTCGATTAGCCAAAAGCCTTGGAACTGCCTTGGATGGCGTTGATTTCGGCCTGAGGGCCTTTCATCACACGGTGGTGTTGGCAACGTTCCAGGAGCGAGGCACCAGAGGGAAGGGAGAAGGGGAGGTATGTCGGTATGTCCCTGGCTCTACATTGCTTCCAGGACTCCGCCACGAAGCCGCAGCACTAGGTGCAGGGTCGATTCCTTCTGGATGTTGTAGTCAGACCTTTAGTGCAGTGCACACAAGCAACAGCAGATTTGGGGAGTTTACCGATCAAAAGTTTATGCTCGCTTCCATCTTGGCGCGCGGACAGGGTTCGCCCATCCTCGAGCTGCTTGCCGGCGAAGATCAGGCGCTGCTGATCAGGCGGGATGCCTGAACAATCATCTCAAGGCAGCAGTGCTTAAATGTAAAAACGCCAGTGACCAATTGCTGTGAAGTAGGTAGCAGTAGCTACAGGTAGCTGGAGTCAGACAAGTCGAAAGGATAAAGATGATCTTATGACTGTTACGACAACACTTTTCTGCCTGGTAACAAGTCCAGAAAACACACAAGAACGGTTTGGCCTTCCTTGTCCTGGATCTTTGCCTGAGACGACAGTCATGTTCCTCTGCACAACTTACAAAACTGGCTGACTTGCTGTTGAGGAACTTGAATCACTAAGTCACCATTGCGAGGCACCCCTGGTATCTATTATGGCGTTTAAACTAGGTTCCTTAACAGCAACAGAGGCAGCGATACGGCCTTCACATTGTCAATTGTATCGCTTGCCTCCGAGTGAAGGGATGCGTTCACGTTTCCTTCCTCCAGGATACAGCTGCCCAAACAAAGCCTCCACATCCAGAGTTATGGTCTTGCCCGTCAAGGTCTTAACCTGGGCGCAGGAACAACTTGGCAAGTTCAGCGAGGCTGCTGCGGGGCACAGCCGGCATAGTTCGAAGCGTTTAGAGGCCTGACGAGATACCTCTTAATCCAAGCCCGCGTCGCAAAGATTTCCAAGATTGACAATACATGCTACACCATCCTATGCCGACGCCTGAATTCCACCACAGCTTCCTACACTGCATAAAAAAGTAAACGAGTCCACGTTCACATGCCGCAGCTGTCCACCCTTCACAAGGCTCTGACAAATATTTGCATGTCAGCGATCGCAGTTGGAGTCCACAGCAGGGAGCTATGCGGCGCAAGGGCAGAGCTTGAACCAGCACAATCGAGAGAAGCTCAAAACATCGTGGAAAGTAATCGGTAGCTCACGGTTGTGTGATCCCACACTTTAGCGCTCAGCAAATCAGAGCTGGCTGAGGTCACTCCGCATGCTCCTCGAAAAATGTGTCCTGCTGGGCATCAGAGTCTTTGCGGACGCGCTAGAGCTTGTTGATAGGTTTGGAGACATTGGGACTCCAGATTCTAGCCACATTGCAAAATTCTCAGGGACAGATCTGAAACCGATGAATGCAAAAGGTAAAAATCTGGAAGGCACAACCCCTTACAGTCTGATGAACAGGCCTACAGTAGCAAATTTCAAGAAACACAAACTTCGCCATTTGCCCTTTGCGGCAGTCTGAGTGCCCAAGACATGGATTGCATGGTCTGCGCTTAAAAAATCTTTGCTGACGGTTCTGGGTATGCTAGATCCACGACGTGATGCCCAACACATATGCTTGAAAAATCATGTGCCGTGACCACAGGCGCTACAACTTCATTGACCAATGAAATTCTATACCCTCGGGCTCGGAATTAGAAATGCAACTAAGGAAAATGCATGGAAACACTTCCCACCAACTTTCAACGTCCCCCTACGACCAAGTGTCCAGGAGAGTTGACAAGCAAGTACGTGCGCCAGACTGTCGGTCACACTGCGGAAACGAGCGTCCGGATTTGAGCCAGTCCTGTCTTTTTGTCATGCAGATCTGTGATGGCTACAGGTTCATCACCGAGGTCCTCTTCAACGGTACAGTCAAACTTACTTCGTACCACGACCCAACCCCTTGCATGGAAGTTGCTATTGAGTTCGTTAAAGAACTGCCCACCTCTGAAATGTCAAGCTTGTCATCATCCCTGGACCAGTCACGGTCCATGACCTGAAGGGCGCGGAGTTGCAACCCTCTCTTTGACCTTGCCAGAGTGCACTACCAGGATGCTGCTTCAAAGCTGGAACCTGGCGGTACTTCTTGGGATTGTGCACGAGGCTGGCCCAGGCCTTTGCAGCATAGCAAAGCAGTCGATTCAATGCGCTGTACACTACAACGGGTAGCCATGGGAATCACCGCTAGCAGGGCACAGCTTAATCCTAATGCTTCTTCTGTGTCAAAACGCGAGAGAGTCAAGCGAGAGAGAGAGAGAGAGAGAGAGTGTGTGTGTGTGTATGCGAACACAATCCCGCGAGAAGTGGGATGACACACTGTGGCACAGGTTCTGAGAAGATTGAGTGCATGGCTGCTGGAAAAATCTTCGCCAAGGTGATTAAAACCTGGAATCAGCAAAAAACCATCACACGCTCATGTCTACAGCCCTTACTTCTCAACAGTCTTAAAGCAAAAGAACAATCTGCCGGTAGGCGCCCACGATTACCTAGCTGACGTGCCACAAAATCTGGTCACACATGCTGATACCAGACTACGCACATAAAACAAATGTCGGGGTCAGACAGACTCGCCCCAGCGCTCTTTCTTTGATAGCCTCGGCACAGAACAGAACACTATCACGCAGTGTTACAGTAACACTGGAAGATCAGTCCAGCAATCAGACGAGGCTGCGACTGTTCCCACCTACATAGGTCTGGGGCGACATCCTGGCATCTTGGTGGCTGTGATGATTATGGCTGGCAGGAATCTGCCTGGTCCAGCTCCAAGTCCAATTCATAGGCCTGCTGGTGCGCTGGTGCTAGAATGCAAGAACTTTGGAGCTTTAAAGCCTGTTATGGTCTATTCTTGGTATCACCACCTGCGAAAGACGTAATTGTGTTTATAGAGTGAAGGTCTCAGCAGCGCAGCAGTTGCACTGGCAACGGAGCGGGAGAAGTTTGTGGAGCTGACTGCAGGTGCAACTGCTCCGGTTACTGCTGCAGGCTGCCATGGCACTGGTGATCATCAAAGCAAGGCCTAAGGGGACTCGCGCTTGAGGTTTACGCTTGGACTTTGGCCTTTGAATCAGTAGGTGTACTTGCTCGCGGGTGCCGCATGCAAAGAAGCTACCCGCCTTCCCGTCTAGGTCTGTGCAGCGTAAGCCCAGGCGATCGGTTGCGAAGTTGATGCCTCATCAGCTTTCGCAGCGTGTGCTGATAGCATTCAAGTCCAGATGAGGTTTGGGAAGCCAAGCATTGCCCAGCCTAGCTAGCGAAGCAAACTAGGACTAGGAGCGCATTGGTAGGTGTGCCTGGACTGATGTTCTATTCGCCCTATATAAACCCCACCTAGCTACTCGTGCAAATTAAATTCTTAAACTTATTTATGACGATAACATGACGTGGACTCATCACACAGTTCCAGGTCTTCGGCTGACGGAACTGCGATTGAGGTTGCGCACCTCATATGCGGGCAATAACTATCACCTGCACTGCTGCATGATGAAATCACCTCACCACTGCCTGGTGCGTTGTAGGGAATGACGGAATGGACCCCTCTAGTACTCCCTGTAGAATCCACGATTTTTGTCTGCGTAATCCACACCCCTAGACCGCACTAACCACCACCAAGAGCATGCTTCCTGCTTCCAGGAGACGGCAACGGTGAGGAAAATCTTCTCCTTGGACTGTCCCCACTTGAAGTGGGGCATCCTCAGTTGAAAACTCTTTCAGCGGTGAACACGCTGCTGAAACCAGCTCCAACAAGTCACAGACTAGCGAGCACCCATACTACGCATGTTCGTGCCACTCGTACTCCCGGAGTCCAGCAACCCTGCAGGGGGCCTGGCGAAATGTCCTGTTGGGAAGATTGCATTAGCAGACTTGATAAAGAGCTGCCCAGGCAATGGCGACAGTAGCAAGGATTATGCAATATGTATAGGAAATAAGTGGTAATAGTCGATGCCTGTTAACCATAATAGCCAATCAGCAGACAAACCTGAAAGCACAGTGCGTACTGCCATAAGTACAGTGTCCAGCTGCCGGAACGCATATAAGACCCTCGAACCTCAACTTACTGGTTCGAGTAGTTGCTATATCATAACCCTGATATCCCAAGTCTTCAGACCCATCATTTAGCACCTTTTAGCACCTTAAGCCAATGTGGTCTGCGGAGCAGTCCTGGCCATTGGAGACGGCCACCCCAAGCAGGAGCCTTAGTCTCAAAGTCTTCAGTGATATGGAGTTGTCTCCCTTTCCGGGGATCCGTGCAATCAGGATTGTGTGACTTGTGCTGCCACCGCTGGCGCTGCAAAGCACTGCCAACGCCCCAGCTCTGGGTTTGCATCGGATGCAAGCAACTGATGAAATTTGTGGCACCGAGTTCTGGGCAAAGCCCAAGCCATTGCTTACGGTTTGACATGGGCCCAAAAGGGTCCATAGGACCATGTCAAAGCAGCATTAACGCAGTGGATGACGAGAACCTAGCGGAATCTGAATGCTGAAGTTGACCAAACCCTCTCCAGTGGCTTTAAGTCCAAAGAGTTATAAGGACAGCAGGGAGTAACACTGGACAAACTTCGAATAGTCCTTCAATTGCAGTCTGTCATCATTTTTCAAGGTGCAGCATCCTGGAAGCCGCCCAGCTGCAGCATGATAGCTTTGCCAAGTCCACGTGAGGGAACAAATCAACGTTTCAAGTGGCGTCGAGCTCTTTTTTGGCCGCGAGGAATCTCTCAAGAATCATCGGAGCTCTCTTGTTTCCTGGCACACAGTCTGCTTGTTAGCTTAGATGCTCTCCATGTCAACGTTATCAATTGAAATCCGCACAGTCTCAACAAACACATGTTCTCGCTGGCCTCTTCTTTTTTTTCTCCCGACCGCCTTCACTCGATTTTTCTTCGCTGCCTCAGCATTCACCAGCATGGGCCACAGCCAGCAACGGACCCCCTCTTGGCGCAGCACAGCCAACATCAGCCACCCCCAACCATGGCTACGCTATGCTACGCTTGAAAGCAGCGCTGGATGAGCAAGGCCGCTCCCTTCCTCCCAGGCTAAGTCTGGATCATGCTTCGCATGCTTCACTTTCTTTCTGCTTCTTGGCCTCCGTTGACAACGGCAAGTCAGCCAGCGAGTGATGCGACAAGCTCCAAAAGCGAACCTTGCCATTCTTCTTGGTCTTCTCCTGCAAAAGCTACTCTGGGTCAACCCGAATCCAAGCGGGTGCACATCTTTGAAAGCCCAGCCAGGCAAACAGCAGGCAGGGTCCCGGGCTGCCTGTTTTTAAAGCTGGACAGGTTGAACCAAGCAATATCTCACAGCAGCTGCTCCGTGTATCTTTACATAGCACCCTTTTTCGAGCGGGTCCTTGTCATCTTTTTTATCGTTCCTCAAGTGAAGCGACAATAGGGACAAGATCATTTCAGATCACGGCGCTGCTTCCACTCTCAAGTGCAGGAGGCGAGGCTCGTTTTGTCTTTTGTTTTTGACTTGCCTTTAGCCTTCTTCTCCTGCACGCGTCACAACACATCTCAGGCAACAACCTCACGTCGCTCACGTCTGGCCAACGCAAAGTGCAGCTTTCCAACAAAGCACCGTCTAGGGATCAAAACCGCCAGAGCCGCACTGCATCACCAAAGGTGACACGAAAGGTCGAAAGCAGGCGTCACTCAGGCGTCTTGACGGTCTGCTGAAAGGTCTGCAACCTAACTGCGCGACACCTTTGTCAAAGGACCTCTGCTTCAGTGACATGAGACTCCGTCTTGACATGGGCGCACGCATTCTGCAACGGTGTCCTCCTTCGCCTTTCCTTTCTTTTCTTTGGTCGCGGTCTTCCTCGGCATCTGCACGACAGATTACCCATGCTTCACCCGTTGAATCCAACCTGCAGAATGTTTCCTTTGAAGTATCACCGGAATAGTGGAGAGCCTGAAGCTTGTACTTTCGAACTGCAAACGGGCATCTTGCTTCCGGCACGGCCATTTTCCGCCGCTTCGTTCTCAGGGGCCGCCGACTCGTCCTGGAAAAGCCCATTTGAGAGGTTCTCAACATTATCCCTGTGTAACCGAATACCCGAACCATCCCGCAGTCGTATTAATATGTATTTGGGTGTCACGTGGTGTATATGTGTACATCCATAGGTATCAAAGAGTACCCCATTTGGCTCTGCATGATGCTCTCAAGTCCTCATCGCTGTCGCTTGCCTCCTTCCGTTTTTTCTTTTCTTTCCTTGTTGGCGGGGAACAATCAGACAAGCTGTATCTTGATATGGGTCCTTGTCTCATAAACCCCATGATGGGGGAATGTTACCTTTCGGACGCCAACGAATCTTGCCGTCAGTCTTGGGCTACTGTTCTGCCACCTCCTTGCATCCCACTTGATAAGTCCACCCACAAACATGAAGTGTAAGCATGCAGTCTGGCAGCTTTGATTTCTTATCATCCTGCTTATCCTTGCCGTTTTTTTTCGAAGACGCCTCAGCTGCAGCAGGTGCCCAGGTGCTGTGATTTGCCAATCAAGCTTTCAAACAATGCTTGAACAACAGGCCTTCTCCTTGCTCTTCTTCTGGATCTTTTTTGGCTTTTCTGCTGGTTTCGCACTGTCGTCGTCCTCATCGTCGTCATCGCTATCCTTGCCATTGATAATAGGTGCAGGAAAGAACTTCTCCTCACAATTTGCCGCAGAGTCTCCTTTGCTCTTTTCTTTACTTTGCTCCTTTCCTCGCTTTCATCTTGCTCATTCACGCTGCCTTCAGATGAGTCCTGCAAAACTAGGGCCAACAGTCAGGCTCAGTGACTTCCAACACAACAACATGTCATTGTGCTTTTCCTGTGTCTTCTTCCTCTTCTTTTCCTTTGCTGTTCTGCTCAGTTCCTGCAGAAAGCTGCCATTACTCCGGCATGATTGAGGGATTACTTGAAGTCCTCAACTTACGGCAAGCTGGGAACCACAGCAAGCGAATTGTACCACCCAGTACCCAAACTCTGGAAGGCCGAAGATACCGTGCTTTTTTTTTCCGAGCGATCATGGTAATCTTTGCTGCAAGCTTTTACCACCTGCCCCTTAAGTTGCACGTCTTGCTGCTGGGGAATCATTCGGAAATCCGAATCATCGGCTCCTTGGCTCTTGCTCGCTCCTCTTCTACCTGCAGATGCCACTCAGCTGGCAAATCAAATCTGCAGACTTTATATATATATATACTGAGTATATACATATATATATACATACATGATCGCCAGCCTAGGGACTTCACGCTCATAAGGTCTTACAGCGATGACTTTCATGAGGCCCCTGTAAATGCAGCAAACTCCGAGAAGAGCCACTGCTGTTAACGCTCGGCATGTGACCCCAAGATGCAAAGGTTCAACTAGCCTTTCACTCAGGGCAACCAAGAAGTTGGAAAGTGTCGCTGGGACCCGTGGAACTACGCCGGTCCAGGAGATGTGCAACAGTCCGGCCTGATGAGAAGGCAACTTAGCATGAATCTTCGTGCTGCCCTGGACATGCCGGCTGTTCGTTGGGAATGGGATCCTTAAGCCATCGTAAGCCCCTAAAGAAGGCCCCGCAGTAGCTTCAAATTTCACGCAGAAGCAGGCGCAGTCTTGCCGGTTGCCTTCTCGCGGGCTTTTAACCTCGCTTTGGAAGCTGCGGCCTTGCGCGCGTCCTGCAGCTTGGTAGTCAAACAAAGTCTTGCACTTTTTTGCTTTTGCTGAGTGGGTCGACTGGTTAACCATCTCCGCAAGCATAAGAATAAGATCTACGCATTAAAACACATCATAAGACTGCATGTACATATATGTCACGAAGACGGAACCGAATAGTCAAATGCTGCCGACTTGCATGACGCACACCACTGCCCGCCTCTTCACTTGAATCAGATGAGGAGTCCTCGAAGCAGCGCCATGCAGGTTGCACTGGATTTCTGGGACCAAGGCCCCCACGGACGAGTCGCTGCTGCTGCTGCTGCTTCCCTGCAGGCGCAAGGTGGTCTTTGTTTGCTATGCAGGCAAGGATGATAGAAGTTGTGATGGCGGACCCTTCTCAGTAGTGGCGGGTAGCCTCAGCGGAATCGAGAAGGACTTCTTCAGGCTTGCAGCAAGCTTGATGTGATATGTGACATGCCTGCAAGTACAGTCGTGGCAGCAGCTCGAACGGACTCTGAGTCTCCGGACCCCACCATGGGAAATAACCCGGGTAGCCTCGCAGTTGAGGGCAGATTCGAAACTGGCACGGCAAGGGACCGATGATTATTTACTCCAAGGTAGCAACACTTCTCCACACGCAAAGGCAAAATGGCTGCTAGGTTATCAACGACGGATCAAAGAGCAAGTTGCAAATTCGAGCCTGAACCTGTGAGCCTTACATCACATAAGGCACAGAAAGTATTGAAGACCTTAGGGCTTCTTGGGAAGAAAAGATTGAAAAAGCTTGCCCTTAGGGCTTGCTCGAATATGCGCTGACATGTAGCTGACAGAAATTGTAGACTGGAGCAAACTAGAGCATTTGGCAAGGAGGCACGGGGCTTCAGCTTTGACCTATTCAGTAACTCGTTTTGCTCAGGGTCGCACCAGGATACCCTGGATATCCGGGAAAGCCTGATCCATTCTGTTGCGAGCCATCAGCTTTTGTGTCCAAGACTTCTATCATAGCATTTCGTTGCAGCAGACTCTCTGTATATACAGAGTATCTCCCACGCGCCTGGATAGCCTGCGGCATGTCAAGATTGCAGAATTCATCGCTGCTGAAAAGGAGGGCTGGTGAACGTACCCGGAATGACTTTCACAAGCATCGCATCACATTTCGTGGGCATGAGGTCAAGAAAACATCCCACCCACCTGGTGGCACGAAAGGCCTGTCAGCACTTCTTGCAACCCTGCACGATGTTGCTGGGGTTTGTCAATCATTCGCAAGTGTTGCTCAAGGCCCCGCATCCGGCTTCTGATTTAGACATGTTGCCAATGCTGGCCAGCCACCCACAGCTGCTTGCCAAGACCATCAGGTTTTAAGGACGTTGCTGCTCTGGCTTGGCCGTGTTGCATCGCCGACATTGGCTGTTCCTGCAGGTGGTTAAGTCCAGCTCATGCAGCTGCACAAGATATGCAAGATCAGAGACTTTCTGCTGATGCACCCTAGTTGAGTCAGACGAAATCAGATGAAGGCACGCAGTTTGTGGTCTACCCCTGGTGACTCAAACCCGTGCTCAGAAACAAGTGCCGCGGCTTCGAAAGTTGGGCTAAAGGCGTCCTTGCAAACACCAGGTCATTGCAATTGGGACAAATCCAATCGCCAGACATCATCGCCTGCCGGAGTCTCGATCCCTACCGTAATTTAGTGTTTCTGGGTCATACCGCTGGCCGCTCGGGCGCCGCTTGCTCAAGCCGCAATTAGATTGACCACACCAGAGGCAATGATGTCCTAATCTGAGCATTTCCGTGGGCAAACTTGAGATCCTAGCCAACATGTATGTATCCAACTTGCACCATCCCAAAAGCAGTCAGCAGCGGCACATCTGCACAATCTGCAGGCTTCTGACTGATGGGGGCCTCCAAACTGACAATTAACCGTTTTTGCTGAGACACGTACATGCGCATTAGGTTCAAGAATAACATGTACTGGAAGGGTATCATCGGCATTACGCAACAGGCCTGCTGCTGTTGTACAGCGCACGTCTACCCCGATGATGCATGCAAACAGAACTTGTCTTTTGGACCCTCAGTTTGCGACGCTCAGCCATCGATGCCCAGAGCGCTCACGAGTCTTTCTGCACGGTCCTGAATGAGTACACAGCCCCTGCTTTGCTCCATGTCTGTTAACCCTATGGCACCGGTTCCATAACCACGCATCAATCACTCACGATCACTCATTTCGGGTTGTCGGCTTAGCCCGGCCTTTTGATGCACAACGCGAAGAAGCTTTGAGGCCCTTAGATGCCGCTGTGAAGGCATCTGAAGCTCGCCCGTGTCTCCTTGCAAGGTGAATTGCCAAGACAGATTGAGCTTTAATTCTCGACTCTCACGGCATCTTATGGCTTACTAGCGCAATCTTGCTGGATGAAAGAAACTCTGGGGAGCACGCCAAGCGCAAACACGTCACTCTGCTGCACGGAGCCGCCAGCAAACAAGGTGCAGCGAACTGCAGTGAAGTGATGGGCCTGGCTCTGTCTGGCTCTCGCAACAACTACGTGCACAGAAAGCTTGAACAGGCAAGCCAATTCTGAAGCGCACAGCCCCATGGCTTCGATGTCAGGACCGATGTAAAATCACGCAATCTTGCCACCAGCACCTTGATTTGCTTGTCGCCTGTGGTACTCCATGCCAAGCGCTTCGCAATGTCGATCCAAACCTAGTTGGCAAATCTTGAAGCGAGGCGCCACATGCGTCTCTAAGGAAAGTGGTCCAGCCAAGAAAGGCACCAATGTAGTGCTGCAGCTGAAGGGCAAATGTTGTCTTGCGCATTGATCCTGACTTGTATGATGTCGTTTCTCCATCATCCTGCAGCAGCGGGATGCTAGAACAACGTCTGGGCCCCGACCACCTCAAGGCACTTACGCCTGAAGAGGAAGTACAAATGCAATAAAAAGAAGACGTCTGTATCACATAGCTGGCTCTTGCATGTGCTCTGCGGCACCTGTGCAGTACTTGAAGCAGTCACAGGGACAGCTACTGGCCCAGTGACTATGTGCTAAAGGCAACAACGTCTCAGAGCCCTGATGCAAAAACTCCCTTAATCCTAGACAAGGGCGTGCTAGAAAATTGAGACGAGAAAGCGAAGGCACATCCGTGTCGCAACCTGACTAGCTACCCTCAGCTTCAGTCCAAACACAAGTTAAATCCAGTTGGACGGAAGAAAGGAAGGTACTGATCCGGCTCATTGCGTGCTTGTCGTCCTGTATCAGCGTGAAGTTACCATCTGCACCGGCATATACCTGCACAGCAAGGCAAGCTTCGTGCGCCATCCTGCGCCCTGCAACCTCGAAAATCTATTCTCACCAGAGCCTGGACTTCTAAGGGACCCCCAGGCAGATCATCAGTTGATTGCACAGCCGGTGCCAAAGGAATCACCTAGCGACAAACAATCAACGCACCATTCATCGAGATTCCCATGCCATTATGATCTTAAGCGAAGAGACGGCTCCAAGTCGCACAAATGCCGGAACTTGGTTGAGGGGCACCTGCAGGACACAGCTCTGACACCAGCAGTTTATGTGAGCTCACCCTGCCTGCTTGGCAGCATGATGTGGCCCGCTGAGAATCTCGCCCGGTTGATTAAAGGGGTGCCAGTAACCTTCCGGAAGGTAGATCTCAACTTGGGCGGCCTCGTTCAAAACAGGCGACCTAGGAGCCAAGGGTGAGCTTACAGGAACTTGGCGCCCAAAGCTAATCTGAGCTGCGTACAGCAAAATCTCTCCGTCCATCCACTCTGACGTGAGGTTGGCTACCTGACAACTTGGGCAAGTTTGCTTCCGGAGCTTGCGTTGGGACGATGTGGATAATGAGGAAAAGAGTGATGTGCTTGCTCGGCTTGCTCTGTGCCTTGGGATCCTCGGGGAAGACTGCGGCCAGCGGCCTCATCCAAAGCAGGCCGCTGGAGTACAGACCTCCAGCCACATCGCTTGAACCTCCCCAACCTAACGCTAAAGCCCAAACCTTAGCCAAGGCTCTGTGGGCCAGTGAGTAATGGTATGGTAGTAGTCCTCAGATTTGAATCCACTACATGTGTCCAAGCGGTTCGACAGTCCAGCTACTACTGGGTCATGCTGATCGTGCCCATCAAGGCTTAGAAAACTCACGCACTTGTAGCGAGGCTTCGGTAACGAAGCTGGAGGGCATCGCGCCTGAGTGTAGAGCGACTGACAAGCTATCTTGACGATGTCCAGTGCAAATGAAATATTGTGCGCTCACAGTATTGCGTGTGCTGAATGACATGTAGTGTGCCTCTTGCACTGAGGATTTCACATGGCATTGGCGGCTGGCTCCCCAAACAACCAGGGCCAGTGAGGCTTCACCCAGAGCTCAGAGTGGATGCGCATTGTAGGCATGAAGACTCCAACCTGGCAAAGGGGTTTCAAAGGGCATCTGGCCAGAAAACGCACCGGAAACCAGCCTAGCCTGGTACCATCTCACCAGCAGCTCAGGAGTTGGTTCTCCCATGAAGCCTTCAGGGCAGCTGAGCCGTGCAACAAACGCACTAGAACTTAGGTCCGGCATTCGAGGACGGATAAGGGATAAGCACCCTGTACCGTTTCAAGCTTGTTGCCTCACCTCCAATATCACAAGCCACGTACCTTGCGGCATGAGAGCGTCAAGGCTTCTCAAGGACCTCCAAAATGCCCCCTCAACAACGGGCCATGACAAATCAGGAGAATGCCGCTCTGCCCTAAAGCCCTTGCGGCTTGGGTACGGTGCTCCAGCCAGACCCCAGTTCCTCGGATTAGGGCACAGGTTTGCACATGACCGTGCAGCTCAAGACTTCCAACTTGACTCAAAGCCTGAAGCTTCATAAAGCATACAAAAAGCACGTTAGATATCCGTATGCCAAAGCAGCCGCTACTACTTGGTACAACCTTGTGCTCATACGACTGCAGCGGGGTCACTTCTATACAGCTCTGACATCGATCAGCAGACACGTCCACAACGCGAGAGAATCATGATCTTCAGACAAGCTGCAGAACCAGGCCAGGAGTGCGAGCGAGATCCTGTGGCAAACAATAAGCATAGTGTTCCCGATCATCTGGCCGGCCAAAGTCACCAAGACCAAGTGACAACCGAGAGCTGCCAGAAATAGCCACTTGAGCATGAAATTAATGCACCAGAGTGAGCAATAGTGAGCAGTGAAAACTCGCCACACAATGGCAAACAGTTTTGAAATGCGAGTTCACGGCCGACATAGTTTCTTGCATTTTAAACAAAACTTATAGCCAATTCCTGGGGTTGGAGAATGACAGTATGCCAACAACTTCAGCAGCACTTTCTGCTCTATCAATAAATTCCTCCTGCAGGAAGATGTCTCCCGCTGTGCTACAGAAACTGTTGCCCGTGACAGTCTGGCTCTCCATTGGGCCTGCCAGGATGCCTGCACGTCTCCCGTCCAAACGCCAGCCCCTAGGCGTGCAAGGCCCGGAGTGAAGGCACCTCGGACCAAGGATGACAAGACTGAAGAAAAGCCTGAGGTCTTAGACCACAGCTGACTTGCCAGGCTGCGATTCAGGGAGAAGAAGCGCTGACCAGGCTGGCAATGGAAGCAAACGCGTGAGCAGTTTCCGCACTTAAGACCACGTATGCGCTCAGGGCTTGAAGTCTGCTTGGGATGTAAAGTCCGCTTCAACCAGAAATACGCAGTGCAAAGACTCAAGACAACACACGGGAAGCGAAAGCCAATGAAGTGGTAGCGAGGTCAGCGTCAAAACGACAAAACTAAATGCGATGTTGATTGAGCTTGATTAGAAGAAGGTGCTGAATCATGTTAATAGGCTTGAACTTGATATTCGATTTCGGACGGATTCTACGTAGACTTTACATGATTATTCATCAGGCTTCAACTAATTTTAACTAAATGTTAAACAGATTCAACCTGATTGGTTTTCAGTTGATTGTACTTAGAGTCCAATTCGATATGTTGATTGGATTCTGATTAGAGCTTAGTCAGAATTAGGTTTCGATTGATTTCATCAGGTAACTAGTTACGTTAGAGCTTGGTTAGAGTTAGATAGATTTCAAACGATTGCTGAATCAGGTTTTGATTGGGTTTGAATCAGATTTTACTTGGATTTCAACTGATCTTAAACGGGTTTACTAGGTCTTAATGTGATATTCAACTGATTCTATTTTGCTTTAATTGATTTTCCCTAGGTTTTATAGTCGAGTAGATTTCAATGTTATAATGGAAGCCAGATGCGGATCCTGTAATTCATCCCCCAGGATCGGAAGGTTCATTATGGAGGGGATGAGGGGGAAGCTGGGGAGAGGGGGGGGCAAGGTGACCAGTATTAGGGGAAGCGACTCCTAGTAAAAGCATTGAAGATACTACCCATGAGGATAACACATGACCACCATGATAACGACAACAGTTGTATTAGTAATGGTTATGGTCGTTGTCGTCGTCGTTGCCGTCGCCATAGTAATAGTAATATTATAGTAACAAAAGCGACAATATTGGGAGGTATACTGTGGATAGAGAAATCTTGCACCAGACATAGCATATGCCCCAGTACTGACAGTGTTTTGGGGATCCTAAGAAGTGCAGGACATTTTCTCCATGCACTGTAGCAAAGGCAAACATAACTTTAACACCACTCCAACAGCTTCATGTCTGCTCACGCCTTGGCTTCCTCGAGGAGATCCTTCTCAGCTGTATTCCATTCATGGTATGTGTAATAAGAGTTCTCCCCCTCCTTAGCGGATCACGAGAGTTCATGCAGTATTTCTGTGGCTCCAAGAAGCTGCAAGTATACTTCTGTCCAACCAAGTCTCGTCATTCCACCAGTACGCGATCCCTGCATCCAAGTAATGCCTACGGAAGTCTGCTGGCACAGCATGACAACTGTGTCTTCATAAGGACGCTTAATATGTACTATGTACCTAAATATATACATATACACCTTATACATACATATATATATACACACACTGTGACACACACTCGCTTATGTTCCTCTGCAGTCACCACAATCTATGCCTATACTACTCGTAAAACGCAACCTCGTTCGAGACTAGGAGCCGAAGCTGTTGCTTGTACCAGTTCCGCATATCCGGGTCAGAGAAGAGCAGCCAGCGTCCGTGAGCGTAGCTCTCCGGGCCACCTGAAATCCCAACACTGCGAGCCACATCTTTCCACTCGATGACTTTGCCGATTGCAAATCCCGTTCGCTTGACCTATAACTGCAAATATGTCCTGCTTGTCACTAAACTTTGTGATCGGGTATGCAAAGCTGCATCTGGCCTGCTGGCAAGATCCACTGCTTCTGCCGCACCATTTGCAGAAGCTCCTAGTGCCAGAGTTCACGCAATGCCATCAAGAGATATGACTAGAGTGTTGGAGCAAAATCTCTACTGCTGGCAGTTGAACTTTCTGCCAGTCAAGAGCTCTGCAGTGGATCTTGCTTCAAGCCTACCATGCCTGCAACGAACTCTCCAGCTCCTCTGTGTTGTGCACATTGCCAGCGCAAGGGGGTAATATGTTTTGTTACCAGCGCTCACGCCATGGGAGGAGGTGCTAAAGGGGTCATGACCAGGTTCACGCAGGTTATCATCGACAGCAGGGCAAGTTCCTTGTTGCCAAGACGAGGCTTGCGGATACCTGCAACGCGCACGCCAAACTCCTCGGAGACAGAGTCAACGCAGACTCCACTGCAAAACTACAGCTGAGGCATGCGTCACGTGCAGTTTGTCACTTCGGTAATTCTGAGAGGCTGTCTGATCTGTACTTCTGGATTTGACGATGAGGCGAAGGAAAGAGGTCCGGGTTCCATCCGAAATCATTGTACCAGGATTGCCCCTCAGGTGCGAATTCGTAATCGGAAGTGTTCACAAACCATTCGAAGTCGAGAATGATGGAGTCCTGAGTTCAGACCCTGGAGTTGCAGGGACAATGCAAAAGAGTTGTTCAACAGATGACTGTTTGAATGCAATGAGCCAAAAAGCTTAAAGTTGTGTAGGTACAATTTGACTGTCGACGCCATCCAGTGCGGGATTTCTACAAGCCGTCGGCCAAGCTGCAAGCGGAAAGCCTCCTGCTCGAAAAGATCGCAGAGTATCCTCTATGTATTGCGCATCTTCCCATCCCCATCGAGAAGCCAGAAAGCCAAAAGCATGCCTTGGCATAGGAGTGGAAGATTGTGGAACGAGAGCAGTCAGAGAGTAGCTTGAACAGTAAGCCGAAGCATGGCGCGCGGAGCTCCAGGGTCCAAAGCCTTCGCGCAACCTCCAATCCCTTAGAGCTGCTGCATATTCCTGGTCCCGGTCTCAGCGCAGCCACCTGTCCTAGAGTTGGATCGACTGGACATCCGCCTGAACCGTATTCCTCGTTTTTGCAACCTTGCTCCAGGAGGCCCACTGCTTTGGGCTCTGGGCTCAAACCAGGGACCCATCCCATGCCCCTGATTGTCTGACCTTCTGGTCGGATCTCCCCGCCTTGTTTGCAAGGCCCTGCCAGATGCCTGCCCATGCTGTTCCCGACCCGCTCGGCTATGAGCCGAGCTTCCACTTGGCTCACGAAGCGTTCAAAATGGCACAAAGGGAAGCTCCGGGAATTAACAGCTGAGGTGCAACAAAAGATGACTACGCAGTATTACGCAGTAGCACCTGATTGTAGTGGCAAGCGAAGGCGCCAGCGGATATGCAGACTTGTCTACAGCAGCAAAGCAATCAGCAAATGATCGTGTACACGCTGTGGTTTTGAAGCCCCTCGACACCCCCAACCAATGATGAATCATGGCCTGGTAAAGCTAAGTTTACCCTTCTGCGCCACCGCCGTTGCAACCAGCTGACATTGGCGGCACCGGCGGTCGGCCTATCAAAGATAGATAGGACCGAGTTCCTCATTTTCTCCAGGGCTTCAGCGATAGCTTGTCAATGCATGGCCCTCATCAACACTAGATCTTGGCCTGGAATCCGTCAAGAAGTGAGGAGGCTGGCATGAGATATATCTGGAAGCCATGAGAACACGTCCAAGCGATGTGATCCCCAGTGGTGTGGTACCTGCGCGAGCACAACAGGTTTCTGTGATTGCAAAACTCGCAGCTTCAACGTCAGGAATGGCAACATGAGCACCTGACCAACAAGTGGTTGAAGTGAGTAGCACCGGTGCTGCCCAAGGCTGCATAGCCGTCCATGGAATAGTAGTAAGGTACGTGCGTCCCCCGGTTTGCCTTAGCTGCTACAGTAGGGAGATGCAGCATCATATCTTTTGTTGAAGCCCACAACTTGGCTAGAGCTGGGGTGGATTGCTGTTGTGAAGCTCTTTCAGCCTGGAGGCGACTTGCCCTGTGGCTCCATGTTGCTGGAGTGCGGTGGCATCTTCAGGCCCAGCTCCACCCCCAAAAACGGATGAGACTTTTGAGGTGAAGCTCAGGAGTGCTGGACACCTTCTGCATGCATGATTGCTGCATGGTTGCTGCATGATCATGCAATTATGTGCATGTAGCTGCTGTAACAGGCATCTCAAACCGTAAGATCGTTGCCGTCACGCCTTCCCCAAACGGTCCCAGCTGCAGCTTCCCAGCCTACCAGACAAAGCACATTAACATCTTCAAACTTGCGGTTCAAGCTGATTATCTTAAGATCTTAGCTGCACCACTGTCTCTCCGGCGGCTCTGTGTCTCCGCCGTCATATCAAAGTGCAACTCGAAATAACAAGGCAGGATTTGCTCCAATCAGCTCTTCGTGAGCAAATGCTTCGCGGAGGTCGGTATGCTTTGATCCTACAGTAGACTTACAGTAGACTTACAGTAGACTGCATGTGTTGCGGTGGAACTCGCTGTTCAGAACCTGAGTCGTAGAAATCTGCACAGGTCTGCACAGGATGGCGAGGTGAACCGACGGCCTGAGGCGTCTTTCACCAGAAAGCCTTGGATTTGCAGTGTCATCTGTGCCATTCTATGCCCGACACTGTAACATCTCAACTGTTGACAGTCTAGCTGCACGCAGCGCCATCAAACGCCCAATCAGTGCAATTGGAGTAATCTTGGCAAGCCTGGCAGCAAGCTCCTGAAACTGAAGCGCTGTTCTTCAAGAAATCTCCGGAAGAAGACAAAACTCCTGCGTTCAAGGTGGGCATCTCCGCGATTGGAACACCACCCTGGCTCATGCACAGCTATCATGAGAACTGGGGGCTTTTGGCATGCGTCTGCGGCCTGCGGCCGACCGCCAACTGCTGAGCAACTCAGCCTGCCCAGCGGCAGTGACTCTGTAATGACAGCACCGCTGCGGCTGCGCAGGCGAAGGGTTCCTGACCAATCGCAAGCAAGAGAGTAAGTGAGCAAAATGGCCATTTGTGCGCCTTCTTTGGTCAGTGCAATGGAGCCAAGGCCAGGCGATTCGATGCCCTCGTCAGAAAAGTAGAAACGTGCGAACAAGTAAACTCTGGGATTGTTGATCCGGCACCCAGCACAGAAACTCGGCAGCTCAACAAAGGCAGGCACAGAACAGGCCATCGGGGCATATCGGCAGAAACGCTATAAAACACAAAGTTGGAGGACACCAGCCACACTGGACGCATCTTGCACCTGCTCATCCAACGTACGTGTTGCAGAAAAGGGAGCATCAGGCTCATCTGGCTTCACCTTCTGGATGTGAAGGGGAAAAGTCCATACTTCCAGGAAAGATCTGCAAGCTCGAGCCTCCCACTTCTCTTCAGGACCATCTTCATCATACAGAAACCGAATGCGCAATGCAGTCGCACCTCGCGTAGAAAGCCCCAGCCGTCCACCTGATACCACAAAGCACGGTTGATTGAGACTGTGACCCGAGGACAACTTCTTTGGCTCCGGCCAAAAGGAAGTTGGAGAACGTGCTCTTCGCATGTACTGCACCCTGGGAGGCTGCATAAAACCTCGACACCAGATATCTGACAAGGAACACACTTTCAGGGCGTCTGACTGCTTCTGCGTCACACCAATGAGGACGGCTGCGCGAGATGCCATTTGTGACGCGACGCTCACCAGCTCTTGGGCATCATGAGGCGCTGACGTGGCAAAAGCTTAGTGTGTCTGTGATTCCCGCGTGGATGTGGACAAGAATAACGGTGCCAAAATCCGGGCACTATGAACAATCAGAGAGGTCAGCTGCCCTGCTGAGATGCGATTGGTAGCTGTATCTTTCTGCAAGGACCGTTTGAAGAGAGGCTGGACGATTGACAGATGAGAGCTCAGCAGGCTCCGCACACGGAAGCCGCCTTTGCGACAGGGTATTCGCTTTGCGGACTAAGTCTTGAGCCATTCACGCAGGCGATGCAAGATTGACAGCTGATAATTTCTTTACAGCAGGTGCCAAACCTGCTGGTATACCCAGGCTGCAACATACTATAACATTCCGAAAACGAGCCTGTCCGCTTGGAGACGTACCGGCACCAACACCTGGCTTTCCAGGCTGTAAAAGCAACACACCTCATTCGCCTGTTGAAGAGGTAGGACTCGGAGAGTAGCAAAGCACGTGCTTGCCATCAACATCAAACTCATGAAGCAAGGTGCTGCGCAACAAGCTGCTGTCGCACTTTTCCCTCGTCATCACGTTGCACAGACATTCCAGCATTGCTACCCAGCCAGCCAGCCCACAGAAGCCGACGCATGAATGCGAAGTGGCCGGCCAGCCCTTCTCCGCCAAATCTTTCTTCAGCGGTCTCAACACACAAAAAGCGCGACCGCTCTTTGGGTCGCACTTGCCTAGGCGAGGGGCAGCCCAGCTCTCTTCAGCTCCTGACAAAGGATGACTTCGACGTTCACGTGCTCTGACAGCTGCCAAGCTGCTAGAAGTCAGGACGTGCCGCCTGCCTGGCCACCATCAACGGCATGATAGCTGGGCAGAACAGAAGAATGCAATAGTATTGGAGATCTTCCAACGAAAACTCAGGCAGTTCGGTACAAAGCTGCATAATAGTGCATAAGCGCAACAAGCAGAGAAACATGGGCAAACACACCCAGGCAGGAACTGCAGAGCTTGGCTAACAACGTCTTGCAGACTTTGACAATACCACCACCTTACTGAGCAACAGCACATCTTCTCCTCTGCCAAAGTACCAGGCGCAGCCGTCTTGGCATTAAAGATAAGACCACGGAAGCCCAGGGCTTCTGCTGCTTCAACATTCTCCGCCTGAGGTTCAAGGTTTCGGGTCTGGGGAAGTGTTAGGCCAGTTCATATGGCTTAAGGTCTTCAGGCATCCCTCATCCGTGCACTTCATCGGGCCTTATCATCCACAAAGATGCAATCAGCAGCTGCTATGCCTGACGCGTGAAGTCAATAGATCTGTGCAAGTTGTTGCGAGGCATTCCGCAAATCACCCCCAAGCATCTCAAAGCCGGCGAGCGGGCAACATGTCCTTACGCAAAGGCAAGCAAGCAAGCTGGGCGGTGTGGCCAGGATGAAGCGCTTGAAGGCGTTGCAGAAAAATCTCGAAAATGCGGCTGCTAGGCTTTGAGCAGCCAACCTGCAGTCAAAAGAATCGGGCTGCTCAACTCACGCTACTCCGATGGAAAGGCATGAGCCGAAGCTACAGCATCCAGAGCGCCTCGGAGCTCACAATAAGCAGCTCTGGAGTTACCAGGGTGCTTAAGCCACAAGGCTTCGCACATTCCTGCAGATTTGCATGAGAGTTCATAGTCTCCCCAATAGAAATAAATAGAATGAATGCAGAGCCACCTAGTATCAGCAAGATGGCAGCTTCAACAGCGGGGACCTCATGAAACCAGAAGCCTATGTGATTCGAGATCACGCCAAGGATGATGCCCTGGTCGCGGGCTATGTTCAGCACTTCCAAGGTGTCGGCGTAGTGACCTCCGGCAGCTTTGATGGCAGGACGTTGTAACCGATTCCCAGGTGATACTTCCTCGCAATGCAACCTAGCAGCTTCGGAGTGTTTCGCATATCTCAGCATCTGCTTCCTTTGCCGCAGATGCCTCTAGACCGCTTGTTTCGCAGACAAGCTGCCAGAAGCAGTCCTGAATAGAATTAGTGTTGGGTCCTCTTCGGGGAGGTTGCTAGAGTTCACAGAATCATGGTCCTTCCACTGTGGGTTATGTACGTGGGACCTGTTCTCGGAAATTGAAATACCAACGTAACCATCCGGTACCAAAAGTCTTCTACACCTGCACTGGTCTCAGGATTGCCAGCAACTCATTTGGGGGACTTCTCACAATTGGGGGGGTGTTGGGGAACTTTGGGGTCTGTACAGAGACTGTCGGGGGATTAGGGGTCAACCTTGAGGATGATGTAGGGTCTTTCTTTTGAGAAACTCCTATTGAGTTCCACTGGTCACCAAAGTGAGGGTCCTTCGTCGCTGCCGGGTTTTCACGGAAAGCTTTCCATGCCGTCTTTGCTGCCTGCAAGAACCGTCTGAAAAACATCCAACGTATGTCCGGACATCTACCTCGACAAAGACAGCGGACAATCCTTCCTGTGGGTAGGGACTCTGAGAAAAGGTAGGGACTCATTTCTAGCACGTTTCTAAGTCGCAGCGTTTGTGCTTGCGGCCTTCGCAGCGGCTTGGGAGCTTTCTGGCGCTACTCGGCAGCCGACAGCCTCACTCTCTCTGCTTCGCAGGGAATCGGGGAATGGCTGAAAGGAACGAACTTGGTAGAGGGAATTATGTAAGTACCGCTAATGGGATCCATTCTATCAATGCTATCAGTCGCTACCAAGCACCATGTAGGAACTGAAGCAGCTTGCGGATGTTCTTGAAATGTTTCGCCTTCAAACAATTGTCTCGCAGCATAGTGCCTGGGGTCGACACCTCTTTAAGACCAGAGTCTGGATGCGTGATTCCACCACAATCCACCACCAAGCAGCGCAAGGCAGCCATGAGCACGCATGGGCTCCAGGTCGAAAGGGGCTGGTTGTCTTTGCTGCGGAAAGCTCTGCCTTTGTTGTGCGCAATTGTGTTGTGCTCAAGGGCTGCTGGATACGCATCTCATGGTTGATGCCAAATGGCTACTGATGTGGCAAGTCAGAAGGGCAGCCGAAGAAGACTAGCTGTTTCCGCTTGTTCTTGGGAGATGTAGGAAACGATGCCTACAATGATCTCGTACTTCATAGTTCTACTTGATGCCCACAAGAATCCCGGACATTCCCCAGCAATAAGAAAAACATTGCCGCTTCCAACTCGGACCGAGGTATCAGGCCTCCACACGGATAGAAGGCATTTGCCGCTTGCCTGAAACACATCTCCAGCTCACGCTCTCTGCAAAGAAACAAAGGTGGTACCCAACACAGCTCCAAGTTCCCAGCCCCATGTTCTGCGTAGTCGGCTTGGGTCCTCCGCACCTTGGAGCACTTCCGCCCATCTCGAGGTGCAAACAGGAAACGGCGAGTGTGCAGGCACGCTGGTAAGGCGACGCTACGGGCGAGTATTTAGGGTTCAGGGTAGGGAAGTGAAATGTTACTGAAGTCATGTTGCTTCCTCCTCTGCCTCTCGCACGGAGTGACAGGCAGGCACAGTCAGGCCTTTTAGCACATCAAGTCAGGTGCATGTATCTGTGTTTGGGTGTACAATGCAAATAGGCACACGCGCATACTTGTGTATATAACACATGCATAGTACATATGTGCGCATGTATACTGCACGACGTCTGGCAGAAACTGAACAAAGCTGAAGGCGGCACCGCCGGCAGCTACTGTTGCGGGCAAACTGCAGATCTTTGCAGACTGGGCAATTCCAATCGCCTTGTAGCAGTGAAGTCAACACGCGAGAGACACCAACTGACCAGTGAGGACTTCGGCCTGGACGGGCCTTCTCGTTATTGCCAGCCATTGTGCCCCTGTCAGCTGCAGCTCTGCGAAGTGGTACGACATGCTCGTGCGATCCAGGCTCTCAGTATCTTCAAGTGCAAGCGAAGATGTTGACTTGAATTGTAACTGGCACCTGCAACCTGCAACTGACAAACTGAAGAACACACCAGGATTGAGGTGGTGCAGCAGCGCCTTTCATGCCTGCCAGCCCCCGTCCCGCCCTCCGTCCCCTTCCTTCCCCGAAGCGAGCTCAGCAGCGGAAAGCCCCAAACGCTTTCAGGAAATATTTGCCTACACCGCAAGGGCTGCAAGGCTTGCACCGACACTGATCCAGGTTCATGTCGGAAAGCGGGACACGCAAGTAAAAGTGTTGAAGTGCAGAGCCTTCATGATGCTATGGTCATGTTTGCCAAGCTTGCTTTTCTCCGCGCAGTCTCAGATGTTGGCTTGCAATGGTCAGCAGCAAAGTGTCAGTAGCATACACTGGGAGCAATATCTTATGCTGTGCTGCTTGAGCTCCCACTCACGTGAGCCTCCTGGGCGCAGCATTACCACACTCAATCCTGCACCTGATATGAGCCTTTCAAATTTCTCTTAGACCTGGACCGTTGTTACACAGCAATTTAACTTGGTCCTTTTGCCTTTTTGCCAGATGTCTTCACTGGACCAGCACCTCTGTGCATAATCGAACAGTTTACAGTCGAATGCGCAGTAGATGATCCTAAAGCCCCTATTTCCTCTTCTGAGTGGTAAGAGCCAATCAAAGCAAGAGTACATGTTACTGTAGTTTTCCCCATTGCATATGGCAGCCCCGGAAGTAAACGGTCGTGTCCAATCGCTAAGACGTCTTAGCTCGGATCCAGGACCCAGCTTTGCCTCAAAACTGAAAACTGCCTGGAACGAAGAGGCAACGGGTCAGCTCAGCATCTGTCTACAGCTCATGGCACTGAACGCTATCGCCCACAGGCATTTCAATTGTGAAGTCAAACTGATGAAGAACGGTTGTGCGTGTGGCTCTTAATTCCGACCTCTTTTGCCAAGCTTTGCATGCGTTCCTGATTCATCTAGGCGATGAAACACGCAGTAGAAGGCTCGCTGCGTGACATGCGCATAAATCATGAAGATGAAGCATTGCTCTGGCATGTGCCTTGAGCCAGGGGCAAGACAAGTCTGAAGAACCGAAAGAACCACTTTACATGGCGGCTGTTCAAAATTCTTGTTCTTGGATTTGGCCAACTTTCGCGAAGAAGTGTATTTCTGTGGTGTCTTCTTTCGAGAAACGTTCGCGGAGGCTATTTTCACATGCGGGTCAACTTGGGGTATCAACTTGGACGCCAACATTCGAAGGATCAAATTGTAGATTTCGGCCTTTACATGGGAGTTTCCAGAAATTAGGGGCCCTTACTATAGTTTACTGCATGACACTGCTGTCATATATCTTTCGCGGGAAAAGTGGAGTCCTCTACTGTCTTCTTTCGCGAAACTTTTGCGGTCCCTTTACACCATCTGAAGCGGTTGCCCACGTATAACCAGCAGACACGGACCTTTAGAACAACTCTCACATGCAAAGGCGCTCGCAGATTGCGAGCAAAGCATCCGCCAGGTCATCTGAGACAGGCATGCTTGGAGAAGCTGGCTGGACAAGCTCAAAGCTCGCTCACTGCAGCCCGCGGGGGTGTGTAGGGATGTGCCTCACTCAAGCAGGCTGAAGCAACCTTCATGATGATCAAGCTGCCGCGAAACTTGAGGCTACAGTCAGTACCCTAAGCATTGTACCTACCCACTTGAAGCGCTTCTCTCTCAGTGCACTGACAAGCTTCACTGCGACGCCTGTTTAGACTGCTATGGCCAGGCTCACAAGTCCCATGTTGCAGCTACTTGAACCAAGTGTCAAGCAAAATACACCTTCATCAATGGAGCCAAAGTTGCGAAGCCGTCACCGGGAGGAACTGGCGCCGCCAGGGTGACCAGCCTCGACTGCATGCTCACACAGCAAGTCAAAACTTGATGTTCACGCAATTCGACAGATTGCCTGAGTGTTTGGGAGGAGTGCGAACTAGGCAGGCAAGTATGTAAGCACGAAGCAAGCATGAGGGGTTCCAGCACAGGGCCAACCTACTCCTTCTGATCGACGCGGGAATGATGGAACCTCAGCCTTTGACCCGCTGATCAGCTGCACATCCGTGAGAGGCAGTTCGAAGTCCAGGGATCCCAAATTCTCTTCGACGTGCTGCACCCTCAGTCTTGCTGCGCTCCAGAAGACTTAACTCTGTGTTCTCATGAGGTCGGCCTTTCGGCGTGAAACACCACGGCCAGCCCGAGTTGAAGGGCCCAGCGAATCAAGACCTGCAAGGGTGTTTTGCACAATTTCCCAAGATTGAAGCATGCGCGCGGCATGTGCAGATGCCTGAGCACCGCTTCGTCTGTTCCTTTGCGCAATTGCGCGTACCTGGCTGGCACTGTTGCAGGCTAGACTCGACCAGTAAAGGAAAGGCCAGCAAGCGCTTGTGCAGCTCTCGTCTGCAGCAGCAGATTGCCATCAACATGAAGGTCCCCGTCGTACATAAACAGCCCCTCCTGTGCCAGGCCCTGGGCTATCTGAGAACGCAACGTGCGGGTCATCTACCGGACGGAGTGGACGCGGCCAGTCTGAGAGGAGCCTGAAGCCAATCTTTCAATCAGGCGAAAGGTCGCCTTGCTTCGCTTTGATCCCGGCCCGCTTGCCGCCAGCGCCACGGAACGCTGCCCAAATTGCCTAGCACACCGACAGCTAGGAACTCAAGAAGAAGCCCTGTGCTTCAAGAAGGCAATTGCACAATAGCCTTTTTGAGAAGCTGCTAGCAAACGAGTTGACTCGATGCCGTGGGGGGCTCTCCCAAATTGGACAACGCGACGTGCCGTACTCTCGTGGGCTCGGGCAGCTAAGTGGGGACAAAACGCAGGCTTCATCATAGGAGATCATATGTTGGCGCCGCCTGCGGAGAAATGCCTGCAAAGCCCCTTCGGCCGAGATGAACAGCCACGCGGAGGAACAGAACGCCACGCACACAAATCTAGCGCTTCCGTGGACAAATAGAAACCGTCAGCAGGGTGGATCAGAATATGAGCCAAGCATGGCACCTCCATGTGTCGCGGGATGGCCCAGGTCCTGAGCTACGGCATCATGTAACCAACAAGAAGTATGGGCCAAACTGGAAGCAGATTTGTGAAACGACCGTCTATGGACTTCGCGGCTGCTCTGCAAACACTACACATGTCTCAGTCTGAGGCGATACGGCGTAAAAGCCTTGGCACAGAGCAAAGCGCAAGATTCGCTAGATTCCTCTTGAATAAATGGTCTTAATCATAGCAAGCCAAGGTTTATTGTTGCGAACCCTCCGCAAGAGCTACACATGATGGCATTTGGAATTGTGGCTTGGCGCAGCTGCATGCACAAAGAGAGGATTCGTGCCCTGAGCAAGAGGCGCACTGGGCATATTCTGCACCAGCCCCAGCATTGGGCAGAGCATCCACCTGTTGACCGCAGTTGAAGCGACCATGTCACATCATGGATGACACGCAACAACCAATGGTCTCTGAACCTAGCAACACAGCTTGTGGAAGATGCCTCCTCAGGTGTGAAGTCCTTTACACCAAGCACCTTCACTCGCTGTCTGCTTTTCAACCTGCCAGCATCCATTTGATTCTTGGCGGCAGTATCAGTTTCTCTAGACCCTCCGTCGCCCCACCTAGTAGCCTATTTCTATACTCCCCCACAAATAAAATGTTGTCATGTTCTTTACCATCCCCGATCCCTTCTTGGATTCAGGAGAAGTCTGACATCAGCCTAAGATAAGAAGCAAACTGTCAATCCCTGAGTTAGCACTCATGTGCCTAACACATTGTCAGCAAAACGCTACGGAGCGCCATGCACAGCAGCATTTGAATAGCAACCACGCACTGGGGGTCACAACCGTTCAACTATTCTGCGTGCAACTTTGTATCACGGATTTCACGAGGCGCCCGCAACAGATACCATGCTTCAAACAGCAGATATCATAAACGCGGTGCTTGGTCTCCACTTGGTGTAGCTATTCTCGGTGCTTTGCAAAATCCTGCCGTGCATCAACTGATCCCGCAAGCAAAATCACTGAGGTATTTTGAAAATCAAGGTGTCTCCCCTGTATGGTAATGAGACCCTTACTCGGGGGGACACTCAAAAACGAAGCCATAATGGGAAACCCCCATATTCCTTGTGCCGAGCCTCTCCAAGTGCTGCCACCTTGGTGCATGCTTTTTCATGCCCCGTCATTCTCAAGAATGCAGTAATCAAGCTCTCCTGGAAAGGGTTAGCAACTTAGAAAAGTAATTGCGCAGCTACGCCCAAAGCTCACCTGCTAGCCCCAAAACGCTGTTTCCAAGTGCCCCGGGGCGCAAGCTTTCGCGAAGACTCCGCATCCTTCACGCGCACATGCTACGGACCCTCTACCCTCTTAGCGAAAAGGGCAGAGTGCATGTCCTCCTTTGGCAGAATCAGCATATCTGCTGGCTTTCCCAACCTGTCTGAAAGTAACACTGATGTAGTATGACGTTAGCAAAAAGGTTGCCAAGTAGGACTGAAAACCCAAACAGTACAACCAGTTCATACATCCCATGCACCCGCAAGCTGACTGCTGCGTTACAGAGCTTCCTGCAGCAAGGTCACTTGATGGCCAGCGACTCGAGCTTTGCCTTGGCCATGCTTTGACAGTCGAAGTGCCAATCTTTGACATCACAGAAACTCAGTTCTGCGAAGCATCGTCTCATGGTCTTGGAAATAAATGGGGAATGCTTCTTGCACCGCAACGCCCACTTGGATTCCAACATTTCCAACAAAACAAGCATCCCGGCATCTAGTATCAGATGGCCAATGCATCATGCGCAGCATGCGTTCTCCACATCTAGGCTCCGTGCAGCAGAGTTGAGCGATCCCTCCCACAGCAGAGAGATGAACAAGTCTGCGACAGGCACCTGGCGTGAAAAGCTCAGCGGCCAAAAAATCCAAAAAAGCCACTGAGAAGATAAGATGCTAACCCCGCTGTTTCGGATTGCTTGACCTTGGCAATGGAGGCTGGTGCAAACTTGGCACTGAATACAACTGATCACGTCGGATCAGCAGATCTGTACAGGTAGAGATCCTTTAGCTGCTGCCAACCCCACTAGCCATCTCCTACGTAGATGTATTCATAAGACGATTCTGGCAACCCCAACCCGTGAAATTGCGACCCTGTATAATGTACAAGTAGTTGCAGTCATAAGGTTCTAATTTTGGCTTTGGGTTCCCAGAATCCTCTGATTCGAACCTGTCCACCGCAGATGCAGGAAAAGATATTTAAAAAAAAGGACCGCGTCAAGCAAGGCACTCGAAACTCAGACGTCAATTGCTTCCAGACAGCTCAGCTCATGCATGTTCAAGGGCTGCAGCCTTATATGCACAGAGTAAGGGCGGCAGCACACTGTTCATCAGAAACCTCCCGAACTTTGGCTAGCAATGCCCAACCAATGCTGTGATGACTTGGTTGCCTGCCAACAACTTCAGCAACAGATGGTGACACCTGCTCCGGATGGAGGGCTGGTGCGGATGTAGCCAACCAGGTCATAAATTCGCGTACATTTGCAGTGTCATGTTTTGCGGTGGCATCAACCAACCAGACTTTACTTCTGATCGCATCTGCACTTTGCTGTGGATTGGCCAGCGACAAGGGTTCCTGTACTACTCAACGCATAACGGTTGCAGCTTGCTTATCTTGATAGAGAAACAACGCAAACACACCGCAAAAGCCCTATCAATCTGCATGAAGGTTGTCTTGAAGCCTTCTGTGTATCTCGCCCAGCACTATCCAAAGCCACGTTCAGCATTCTTCAACGCATGGCCCAGATCATACTTGCATGCAGCTAAATGAAGCTGCCAAAGTCAGAGGCATCCCTGTCCCGCACACCATGCCTGGAGGTGGAAGACCTTCAGTCAAAAAGAAGATTGTCTCCCACAAAAGCTCTCACAAGGCTAAATTTCAATTTGGGGATCAGACTCCTAGTTGCAGAGCTCTGACGATGGTGGAGACCGACGGTCGGCCTGCAAGGTAAACTCATGTTCAGTGCGGAAAGCCTTCAAAACAAGCACGCTGCTTTGCGGGTCTGCGAGTCTGTGCTGGGAACGTTGCTGCGTCCCGGGATGGCGAATACAAGAAGCCTTGGAGAGGCATACAAACTGGGTCCCTGCTTTGCGAACTAGTAGGCTGGTGATGGCTTGAAACCGAAAACCTGCAAACTTCAGCCTTGAGCTCCAAGCGGCATAGCTGCTCCACCCTTCAACTGAAGAGTAGCTGCCTTCAACAATCTTGGACAAAGAGTATGATAGGTCGAGCTGAGCAAATGGTCATGGGTGGGAGGGTGGGTGGGTTGGGGGGAGGGTGGTTTGGCTTATCCAAGCCTTATGCCTAAGCTTGGGTGATGATGGTGATAAGCCCGGATGATTGCTACATTATTCTCTAGAGGCAGTAGGGACAAGGGCGGGGATACTTCAACAGATACTCAAGCATACTAGTTAGCATCACTTCCTCGGCAGTTTGCCTACAGTAAGCCTTTACAGGAATGTTGACTGAGGGCTCGCCGTATCTTTCATAAGATACACTTTTGGCTCCTCGCGCTGCAAGAGGTATCACACACATTTGGCGTGAGCACTGAGTTGCCGTACCATTATGGTACGTTTCTGATTTCTGGACAATCACATCCTGATTCGAGGTAGACTGGTATAACACAAATTCCTCTCAAGCGATTGCATCAACTTCAACTGGCAGTCAGTCACAACATGCAAGATCCTCCATTCCGGCCTTGTGCTCCCTTGGTATTTGCACAGCTGCCTTGGCAGAAACTGTACCTTCTGGGCTAAACTTTGACTAAAACGTTCTCTGAGCAGGTGCTTCGCCAGAGAGCTGCAAAACCTAAGCCTGCCACTAGCGGAAAAGGAACTCCGAGCCCGCTTGCAGCCTGCAAGCTGTCTGCTCCATGGAGCGGAGACTATGCATCTGTGGTCATAACTGCGAACCTCAGCAAAGTCCAATACCGGACGGGATGCAGACCTCATCTGAAAGCATCCGTTCCCACAACATCCCCAACCGAAGTGCTTCGTAGTAGACAGGATTATGAAACAGACCCAAGGCCCAGACACAGCGTCAGCCTTTCGCGACAGCTGCCTGAGACATGCAAAGGGACTAAAGAGGAGTGTGGGATCAACAAAAATGATACTTTTTGTTGATGTCTATCCCAATGATTTAAGAGGGTCACAGCTGAGCATACGTACTAAGCGAGACAAAGGGACTTCAGCGGTTCGCAACCTCCCGCCTTGTGAGGCGCCAAGCTTCCTCTGCGGCCTTCAGGATGCCATGGTAACGTGATGTACACGGCCCGATGAAGCAAAAGCTTCAGATGCCATTTTCTCACGAAAGAAGTGGCCGGCATGCTTGAACTGCGCTGACAGCTGGCGCCTTGGTGAAAGCATCAGTGTCCGGCACGGAGAAGAACTGGCCGATAGTGGAAGCAGCCCTGGCCAACTGTTGCAGCATGGCAGTAATCGAGCGCGCAGGCAATTCAGCAGCTTCCTTGACAGCTCAAGGTGACGCAGACGCCGGCCTCACATGGTGAGCAGAGGAGCCACCCTTTCCCCACACCATCGCCGTCATCGACTTGACACCAACATTAGGGCTGCAGATGCTTTTTGTCACAGTCGTATCTGCATGATGTCGATCCCCTTTCATGCACAGCTATGGATGGCAGATTCATTGAACAATAATCCGCGCCTCCTTTCAGCCGTTCTGCTGCCAGGAGATTTGCCACTGCATAGCGCCAGGCCTCTTGGCAGCTTCAGCGATCCGAAAGAAAGCCCGTTGCAGATTTCCACTGTACGAAGCCTGAATGGCAAATCCATGCACCATCTTCCCTGGACATGTCCTTATCAGCTTATCCACCTACACCGCTGACCATGAAAAACGGAATGGCAAATGAGGCAGCTAAGCCTGGTGACTGACTGCTTACTCGTGAGTCTGTCACGTCATAGAGAATGGATGTGCTGTCTCGATTCTGCCGGCTTTCATGTTTGCTTCCACCAGAATACACAGCGTCTGCTCTCAACCATACTCGAGTTTATCAACGTAATCGGGGCTATGATCTACCTACAGTCTCTTTATACCCTTGGGGTACCTAAGAGCCCGCCTTTTTGAGAAACCCCCCCACATGACCCACATGGCTCTGAAGCTGCTGGGCCATATGGAACCTTACCTTTTTACTTCCCTCTGCGTCCTCAAAGGGTTCACTACACTCGCCACCTGATTAAAAGCAGAAAACGGGAAGGCGGCTTCAAGACGTCCTCTGTCATTGAATGGCCTGTTGCTGGTTGCCCTTCAAGCTCCGTTCATGCCCTAATTTGCAACCATGAAGTGCTGAACTACAGCCAAGCACAAGAAGGTCCTCGTTCATGAGTCTTTGCTGTGCCCAGGCATCAACTGTAAGTACATAGTGACATAGTGTTGCAGCTTGAAGTTTTTGGAGGGCAGCATTCAGTAAAGCGCATCATGGCTGACAACCACCCCAGCTATGTTTGATGTTTTGGCCTCAACAGCTGCCCATGGCTGCTCGCAATCCTGACAAAGAAGCACTGACCCAAAGCAGAACAGTTCAACCCTAATGACGCTTCTACTGCTGATGAGCGCTCCCGGTGAATTCCGGTGAGCGGCCCAAAAGGGTACATCAGGCATCCACTGCGAACTGCGTGCCATCAGCTTGCGCAACAGCATCAAACTGCATGCAAGCATGTTACATACATACCTGCTTCATGTCTGTCTGTATGGATGCATACACATATACAAACATCACATGAAGCCAATGCTTAACAGGCCAAAACGAGCCTGGAAACGCCTAGCAGCAGCACAAGTTGAGGACGCACCTGGCCAAATCGAAAGGGCAAGGCTGAGGCACCAGACGTTCCAAACAGTTAGTGGCATCCTAGGCATCCTGTACGGCAACTGCAGTGCTTGATGTCAGTGAGTGCAACACTAGAAGCTCCGACTTTGGCCTTAGTCATCCAATGCAAAACCTGGCTTTGGATCTTGACAGTAACATTCTAATGCTTTGACATGAGAAGGGCTAGACAAATCGTGCATTGGCTATTTCTGCCCACCTGCTGTCAAGGCCCATTCCGCCGCCTGCACGCACATGATCTCTACCCTAATTTGACATAAACCTACAAGAGCTGTCCGTCCAAGGTTTCGACACCCCCCTGTCAAATTGCAACCACTCGAAGTGTACATGCTGCATGCACTTGGAGGCCTCTACAAGGGGCACAGGAATCTCTTCCGCCAGAAGAACCACTGGTGCCCATAGCAGGCATGCACCTCTACGCATAAATTGCTGCAACTCATGTGCGGCTGGCAAGTTGCTCGTTGTTGAGCAACGAGGCAAACTACAACCTCGGATTCACACTCTGGTGCTGCTGACGCTGATGACAGTCACTCTGATGATGCTCGAGCTTGTCATCGCCATGATGCTCTCCATACAAACTTTCGCAATGCCATACGTTTTCTGTCTCCACTGCCGCAAGAATAATTTGAGTCCAAGAGGGTAAACTCTGCAGCGGGAAACCGCGGCTACACAGTCTGCTTCAAAACGCTGAATGGATGTTCACAGCTGAATCCTCTCGTCAGCTTCCTGGCTTCCTCGGTAGCACTCCTTTTGCCCATGCAGAGATAAGGCAGGCATGAATGTCGAAAACGAGGGGGCTTCTTTGTGCCCTTGAAGCCTTGCCATTCCTCAGAACCGTGATTACTGGGGTAATATTTACAAGCCCCGGCTTTCAGGACCTGTAACCCCACAGCCGCTCGAGGATGAGAAGGGCATCCCTCTTAAGAAAGATCTGCTGAGTTGGACGTGCAAAAAAATACAGGGGTAGCCAGAGGTCTTCGACCCCTTGCGCGGTGCATTTGCGTTTGCAGGACATCTTGTCTGTGCAGGAGGTAGAGAGAAAAAAGGTTGATCCAAGCTTTGTGGACCTTCCCGTATCTTCCCGTCCCTGTTCACATCATTTACATGGTATAGGAGCTAATCGGGTCTGCTATTTCCGCAATGCTGCCTCCTCCAAATGGGCAACATTGGCTGCACCAGCAAGCAATCCAAACATCCATGAGAAAACCAGGAACATGCTTACGCAAGAAGCAGAGAACAGGCTATGCACACATTTGCCGAAGAGGAGAGGTCCTTCAGTTTGATCGCTGCTGTTGTGTCTCGCAGGGCCTGGCTTTGGACACAAGCAGCTGAACCTAGCTTTAGGAATGTATCAAGTCAAAGGCAGGCATCCTGCCATGCTTGGGAACCCACCATGAGACAGCCAGTCAGTGCAAGCCAGCAACTCTCGACAAGAAGACTCTGTTGCAATTCACAGTGCATGTTAACTAGCCATGCTCTCCCTCGCACAAATCACACTCAACAACCTGATGCACACCGCAGCCGCCTGCAGCTTCTAAAGCCTGGAAGCGGATATCGAGAGGGATTTGGTGAGTTTCGCAAGCACTGAGCATTCTGGATAAGTGGAAGTTGTGAATTTGGGATTTGCTGCAATTTGACGAGAATCTGGCGCCGTGTAGACCAAACAGCGGGCTGAAGGCTTGGCAAACAATGAAGCGCAAAACCGGTTTTCAGCTTCTTCTCCACTCTAAGACAGAGGCTCCTGTAGTTCTAGAGCTTGTTCAAGGGTCAAATGCTTCAGTTCTGGCGCCCCAGCCTGTGAGCTTGGGGAAGCTGCCACCTCCTGCTCATCATTTGCCGTAGACTCGAAAACGCGAATCTTCTGCTGCTTTACCTTGCCATGCAGCGGCTTGTTTTCAGAAGAGTGGGCTGCATGCATTGCAACTGTCTTGTAAGGATGCAATCTTGCTCTGTGCGCTTGTTTGCACAACTACAAACTTCGCTGAGATCGGTTCCCACTTTTTGCCTATTCGCAGCCATCTCTACTATAGTTGGCAAAAGCAATCATCAATCTGACATCTGGCAACGAGCTGAATGTAGTTCCGGACATGCTCCCTGTGACGACCTCAGACCAAGGCTTCTGCCCAAAGAGCTAGCTCTACTTGCTGCTAAGACGACTGGGACATCAAGAGCATAGGTGAACACCAAACCGACAGCAGACCCCAGTTGCTCGCAAAGCCACCCATGCAATCATAACGCAGGTGTGCAGACTAATAGCCAGATGTTGGGGTGCACCATTGGGGGCTCTGGAAAGAAACAGGGTCTATAAGGAGAGCACGGAGGTTTCCATCATTTCCATAAGAAGGCTTGGGATCCGGCCGGCGTTTTGGATGGATCTGGGCAGAGTTGAGAATTAGAGAAGGGAACAGGTTTTGGGGCTTTGGGTTTCCGAGCGGAATTTGGTGCATGCAGGGGAACGTACTTTGTCCCACTCTTGAAGTTTCGCTTCTGGCAAGACAATCCTTGCCGACAAGAATTGTTGCGTACGTCTCTTTCGAGTTAACACTAGACATTGCACTGTTCCCTAACTCACCAGGTACTGTAGCTGAACCATCTACCCGAATCTACCCTGGCCCAATGGCCTTCCGGTTGACCTGGGACCAACAGCAGCAGAGGAAGTCTGCGAGACCATTCCTTGGGCCCAGCATCTCAAGCTGCCGTCTGAACGCGGACGAGCAAAAATGAAGGGTCGTGAGAGCTCGAGGAGACAAGGAGGTGGCCAGCCAAGTGGCCTTCGGACAACCCCAAGCGCTCGAGGTTGTAGGTGGCCTTAGAACGAATCATGCACCTTCAGTTATTAGAGGGCACTGATGGGCTCTTCTGAGCTCGGAGTTCTTGATGTTGTCTCCATCCCAGACATGGTCGTAAGGTTCAGGCGGAGCCTTGCGTGGTGGTTGGGTCTTCATCGGGATCTTCCTTGTCCTTCAAGGCATCTGGCCTAAACCCTTTGTCTGGTCACACGATGTTCAGAAAGACACACCAATGCTTGTATACAGAAGCGTCCTGACCGTACAAGACGACCATGAAGCGAAGAATAACGGGCACGATGGCTGACAGCGTGGCTACCACCACGAGCACGTCACTTGCGATATCCTCAGCTCTCTGGGCTGAGGACATGGCCTGCATGGATAACACGTCGGGCCACAAAATGTGAAGCCCTCTGTGGCAGCAGGCACATACGCATCTCAGAAACTGTCAACTCTCTCAGCCTCAATTGCATTGCATACCATGGAGCGGACCAGCCGGATATCACGAACACTAGAAACCTAAGCAGCATTAAGCAGCTGTGCTTAAAACTGAGATCTGTTGATCCCAAACGGGCGTTCGCCGACACGTTCTTGGGTTCATTACATTGAAGGCTTCATGAAGCAGGGCCCTGAAGGTCTATGCCTATCACCTCTGTGTTTTTTTGTCAAATAGCATTTACCGCGCAAGGATCTCAAGAAGCTTCCCAAACATGCAGCGGCTAAAGAAGGCCAAATTTTTGAACCCCAGCTATGAAATTGATGTCTCCGACTACGACCTACTCCTCATGCCTGCAGACAATCCTGTGCTGAGGATGATGCAAGCTTGGATTGAGCCTAGCCGCACGTAAATCAAAGAGTGGACGGCGACTTCCTTCAGCAAAAAATCGCACGTGGCGCTGGCAGTACTTTACCAACGGAACGCTTCTCTTCCTATTATGATCTAGAATTATTGGAAGCCTTCAGACGACCAAGCCAGTTCACCTTCCTGCATGCAGAGAGCTGTGCAAGCATGCAGTGGGAGCTCCTAAAAAACAAGGTGGGCTTCATACTTAACGTGCACTGGAGGAAGAGCTTCCAAAGGGTGACGGCATAAACTCAGCTCGGGCACCGCAAGCTACTGCATGCCATGCCGAACACTTGCACTGAATTACCCACACTCAGACTACGACAATTCCTACTCACCTCTGCGTGGAGAAAATCTTGCAACTCCTGAGTCTACAAGCTGAAGCAGCACCAGGCACCCAGTCGTTCAGGAACGCCCATACATAGGGCTGCAGACTCGCGCCGAGAATAACATACCTGTTTGGGATTTAAATGTTTCGTGAGGTGGGCAGGCAGTGGGCCCGGGCAGCTTACATATATGAGCATCTACATATACATAGATATATACATATATAAAGGCTCCCCCCGAAAAAATGAATCCACATTTATGGAGGCTCAGGTATACTATCTAGCCGTTTTGCTTTTGGATCTGGGTGAGGGTGGGAAACACATATGATATCTAAAATCCAAAGTTAGCCACGGCTCCAGTAGATCTATATAGAATCTACAGATTTTTGGAGAACTCAAAGTTCGTTAGAGCAGTTGTTTTCGATAGGATTCCAGTGTATGTGAACATTTAAAAAAAAAAACTACAGAAACGTCCTAGGTCCCTGGATTTCCGGTTTTCATGATTTTGATAACTATGTGGTTTATAAGAACTCTTGCTAAAACTCAATTGAGAAGGATTCCTGGATTTCCAGTTTTGGATAGGAATTTAGTTTACATGACTTCCGGTGAAAATTTGATGAAGAATAATGCGAAAGACGTTATTTCTTGCATTTGGGCGTTTCCACAGAGATTTTCTGTACGATTCGGTTCTAGGAAGCAATACAAAGGTCGATTCCCGGAATTCCATTTTTGGGAAGCAATTTGGTCTGAAATTGATGAGCAATGATATGAAAAAGGTTGGTTCTCCCCCCTCCCCTCCCCTCCCCACCTACCCTAAAAGCCTAAGGCCTGTTTTCACTGGCTATCCAGCCTCAGCAGACCCCATCCAATCGTGGCAACCCGCGGCTTAGTCCAGCCCCACCATCTGATCCGGCAGAGGCGCGGATGCATTCTTCGGTGACTGCTTGGGTATGTAAGATAAGCGTTCACGTGGACAGGGTTTGGGCCCGCAGCTCCCTGAGCAAATGTGGGCGCTTTGGCTTGTGTTCCAACGGTTCTTTGGCATACGCCGCCCCAAGAAATGCGAATATTTGTATGGGGCATTAGGCGTTTGTTGGGATCTATGGGATCCAGAACATTCATATGTTCGAGCTTATATGTGCAGAGGCCTTTTCTGACGGCACCCACGCACAAAATAGGCAACTTCCGAGCAATGCGGTTGTTCATCAGACGCTGCTTGCCCAAAACCTTGGCGAAATTACAACATGTTTTTCCGGCATCTTCTAGTTATCTTCCCACCCGACTCTTACTTGGGATGGCCCCTGGTCAAAAAGCATGTGCCACATTCTGCGGTTTTTTGACATTGAACCACTGATCTGCGCTGACCTCGAACTCTTCACCAAGCTGGCCACAGCTGACTACGCTTACTACCATCACTACTTTTCGCCGAGGCTGGTCCAACCTCAGGGTGTTCGAAACCCACTTTAGACCCCTCTACTCCCCCTTGCTGACCACTCAACCCCAGCCACGCCCACCCCGCCCCTCCAGTGGTGGGCGGCCCAGTCAATTCAATTCCAGGACTTCCAAGGCTTGAGAGCTTGGGAGTAAGGGCCGGTGAGACTTTTCTGGATTTCCCAACCCCCCCCTTTCCCGCCTAACCTGTGGTCAGCGAGGAACTTCTTTCTGTACACCCCAGCAGCCGAGGCGGGTGCGATAGCGTTTACAATTATGGGTTGCTGGATTTCCTGTTTCATTTTTTGGATATGGATTTGGTTTAGATGCCTGGATTTTCAATTTTCATGTTTTGGGTAGGGAACTCGTGTATATGAATTCCGTTTATGAATCATTGCCCTGGACAGCACGAAGCCATGGAAATCTTTAGTTTTTGGCTGAAAAACTGGAAAAAACAAAGCCCAAGCAATGTTTGTTGTTGGATGAAGCATTGGGCATTTTTTGTTTTTGGATGAAAACCACCCACACCAAAACGCGCAGGATCTTCTTGGTTTTAAGATGAGAAACTAGATGACATGTGGAATTTTCAAGGCACAATGGAAAGCAACCTCAGGAACACTTCAAAGAACTTGTAGGGCGGACCCACCAGTTTTGGTGTGTCTCTGTGTGTGTGTGTGTGTGTTTTGTTCTTGGTTGTTTGTGTTCGATTATCCAGGGTTTCTGTAGTATTTCTAGTTAAAGTGAATTCCAAAAGAACTCTATCGATTTTAAATGCGTCGAAACACACATGTCTGCACATCTGAATTTCAAAATGGATGACCTCTCTATGGTTTGCTGCTCTTTCTCGAATAGAAAGAACAGATTTACACAAGCAGAATCTGGCTTCATGTTCTCGTAGTCCAAAAGGCAGAGATCAACCAAAAAGTGATACACAATCTGAGAACACGTGCAAAAGACTTGTATTTACAGTGTGCTCAGGTTGTCCTGTCACTGAAAAGATCTTCAAGAACAAGCCCATGAAAACACGAACCACATGAAACGAGGATCTTGAGAGCTGACCATATACACAATACATACATACATACATACATACATACCTACACATATATGTATATATGTATGTCTGAATATATGGGTGGTTGTCAAAATTACGGTCCCTTTTTGGGTACCCTAAATATTAGGTGCCGTATTATAAGAGGGATCCAACAAGGGACCATAAGTTGGACAACCACCCATATGGTACCGGTAGCGGCGCTGTAGAGGACATGCATGATGCATCGGCATAAGCAGTGGTAGCAATGCCACAAAGCACAACTTCATATCATTCTCGGGCGCGGGCGTTAGCGAGACGAGGAGATACACCACGGGCACCTCTGATTGATCCCGTCGCATCAACATGGCGTAGATTGTGATCACGAATCCTTGGCATAGTGCACATCGCAGCAAAACCAAGTGCGGCCAGATGCCAACAACTTCGAGCCCTTTGTGGAAACTTCCCTTTAGCCAGAGCCAAACTGACAGCTTCAACACAGACATTCTTTCGCGAATCTGCACGAATTGAAAGGAACCCCTGGCATAATACCTTGTTTGCTCGAGGTGGCGAGCAATGAGAAGGATGAAAGTCCAGCTGTAGGCCAGCACTCTCCTTAGAGTCTGACATCATGGCAAACAATCATTTCTCGGCTTCCCTGACTCGTAACAGACTGATCCTGCAGAGATTTTCTTTCTGAATGGAAAGAAGAGCCCGTAAGGTACCGCCTGAAGTCCCGAGTCGTCGTGAATATTTCCTGTGGTTGAAGGAGGCTACATAGCTGAACTGCGTTGAAGTGCAGCCTGGTTGCTTGATTGCTCGCGCACCAGGCACGGACCACCTGTGAAAGGCAGCGCTGGAGGCAAACATGCTCGGTGCATAGCTTTGCTGGTTTCATGACGGCTAGGTTGCTAGAAGTGAATGTTGGCGCGAAACCTGTTTTCCACATCTGCCTCTCCAGGCACCGTCTTTACGACCTCTTGAAACCTGCTCAGGCAAGTTCCTGACTGCTAACCATCAATATCCAGTAACGACATTTATACGACACTGCACCTCTCCGGCATACATCCACAAGGGATTTCCAAGAGAATAGGGCACCTTCACTTTTGAATTCTGCTCTCAAATCCCAATGCAGAATTTCATATCAATCTTGCAAAGTTCGCACCTCGCATAGTCGAGCAGATTGTCGAGCGTAAGCCTTGCAAGGCTGGCACTGTGAGGGAAGAGATTTCTGGATCAGCTTGCGCCCTTTGATGAAAATGCCCGAAGCTTATCCCCAAACTTTGACAGAACAACTCCCCACAAATAGAGCTTCTTGATAACTGTTCCTCGCAACTCAGGTCGTCTGAACTGTTACGCATGGCCTGCAAGCTGCTGAACAGCAGGTCTCTGCTTTTATCAAAAGGCTCAATTCGCCCGTCGCTGTTCCGGCCAAACTTTCAAACAGGAACAGAAGTGGTGAAGTCATCAATTCGATTCTGGTATACTTGATGCATGGACAGCATGCTCAAGCTTGTTTGCGCAGTCATTCTTGGGTGGTTGAGGATTTCGGCCTCACACACGCAGCGCCAGTGCGCGGTGGTATGAGACTCCCCCTAGTGCACCCCGGCCAGGACCGCAAACGGAAGAATCAACAATGCCGCAAAGCAACTTCACATGGTGAACATCTGACACCTGCGAGGGGCGGAGGTCAGATTGAACTTGATTAAACAGGCTTGACATCCCACAGGAAAGGCCTACACTGCCAGCTTGGCCTGATACGCTTATTGGGGAGTAAAAGCTAGCAAGGGTCATTTCTCAGTTCATCCCCACGCCCTCGCCTATACCCCTACACCACTACATATCACAACCCTACACCATAACAGCCAGGAAGCACGCTTAGTTGTAACTTCTTTTTTTGCTTACTTGTAACTTTTAGGGTTTTGAACTGGATTCAGTTAGTTGTAATTTTTTTGCTTACTTGTAACTTTTTCGGTGCCGTTTCCCCACGAGGGATGCCAAAACCCTTGATTGCGTGTAACTTTTTTTCCGGCCTCAAAC
>CAJNIZ010010724.1:0-23038 GCA_905231905.1 Symbiodinium pilosum | reverse complement strand
AAAGACTATCGCCGTGGGAATGTTCTTGTTTTAGTGACGCGAACTATCGCGCACACCATAAAAGCTGACGCGACCAATCGTGTTCCTGCTACACAAATGAGAATGTTCCGAAAACATTCCTATAGAATCCTGCAGAGGGACCCCCAAGCTCCCGCTATCCCTGCAGTAGCGCTGGGGTGCAAGGGCTTCCCCTCTTGTCTTCATTCGAATCCTTTCAACTCCTGGCTCGGGCTCTGCCGAGCGTCGTGTGTAGGGAAGCGGCATCAAAGAGACGGTCCACAGCCTTTGGGCGACTCAGAAGATCAAATTTCGTCCCTCCGAAATATGCACTAAAAAGGTCATGGTTAAAACGTATTTGGATTCATGGATTGCGCGTGGTCTGGGATTGCAAACCTTGCTAGAACCCTCAGGCAAGGTCAAGGCCCAGGCGTCTGCAATGACGTCACCATGACAATGACCATGCGAAACTCGCCGTGATCTGACTCAGCAAGGCGACCTACAAGACGTTCACACGATCACGTCACTCACATGACTCACAACTGAGGGGCTGCAGCAAGCCAAAAGCTGATGGCACACGGCACACTTCTTAGCGTAGGAATCTCGGAAAGCACCCATACTGGTTGACACCACAACCTTCTTGACTTCTTGCCAAAAGGAGGAACGCTTTCTTGAACACTTTGAATTAAACTTGTTCCCTCCCAACTCCCGAGGCGCTCATCAACTGGAGTTCTGCGTTGCTTGGCCTCCCGCGGGCCCTCTTCAACTAAGTCCCTGCCTAGCCATGATGTGTGCTTCTCCGACTCGAGCATTCGATGTTGGATCTTGGTGTGATCCATGTCCATTGATCCTAGCTGCGATTCGGTCTCGGGGCTGTAGGGAATATTGGTTGCAAATGTGTGCCGCTGTTTAAAGATGCCGTACTTCGAGCATGTGCCAGCGCGTCTATGCGAGCTTCACGCAATGGCCCCAAGTTCCTGTTCCGGGGTGCTGCTTCAAAAGCAGTTCCCAGCTTGCAAAATCTGCAATCCCTTGTTCATGAGGCGGATCTTGTCGCAGCTCAGTCAAGTCACGAAGCGATCGGATCAAGGCCGTCAAGAAGCCCTTGGACTGGTTCTCAACCATTTGGAAAGAATGTCATGGTACATACATATGTCTTGGACATGGCGGGCCACCAGCATAGGCAACGGATGTGGCTAACACTTTTTTCAGTGAAGGTCTGTTCAGTCTTGGCGAGTGCCGCTGTGTCTTGGAATACAAATGACAAAACAGGAGAACACGCTTTTGAAACTAGGGCGGCTCAGGTTTGGTTGGTTCGTGCACTACAAAATTGCTGCGTTGTAGTTTCCTTGCATTTACACATCGTCATTGGCCGGGCTGATATCAGAAAACGATCCATCATGGTGTGCAGGATATGCTGAGTGCTACATCTCCACAAGTTCCTCCTCAAACACAAGGTAGGCCCAGTGGCGAACACCAGAAACGCAAGACCCAGGAAGGGTCCCGCCCAAGCCAGCGCTTCGTCCACGCTTCTGCAAAGGTAGCACTCACCTGGGGAGGGGCTGACAGTCAGGCTGCCACTGCTGATCTGCATCTTAGCTCTTCTTTGCAGAGCCCGCTTCTTCTTGTAGTCCGTGCCAACTGCTGGGCGGTCGTACTAAAATTACTGAGCCTTGTTACCACCCTGGGCCCGCATCAGGACGAGATCTAAGTACCTTCCCAATTGCAGCCTGCGGGCTCTGATGCGCAAAGGCATCAGCATGGCACTGCCCACAGCGGACAGACGTGGGATCTCGTGCATCTTCGCAGCGATTGGGATCTGGGATTCGGATGGCATTTTGTGGAGAGAAGGTGCAAGCTGCATTCAACCGAGCTGAGCGAGTTTTAGGTAAAGCAGCATGAAAGTGCCCTACCTATTGGATTCCTTGGCACCCGTCTTCAACACAGCATACAGAACTGATGCACAGTTGTCGAGCGTGCCCACTAAAATGTTGAGTGTGGGGGAAATGTAGGATAACTGCAGGATATGCTATCCTGACCCACCGAGGGCAGGGCCCAGCGCATCTCCTGCAACAGCCGGGCACAGCAAAGGCGAAAGGTGCTGTTATGCGCAACAACAGTTTGTCATGGAGCCAGGAAGGTCTCGCCAGCACCAATGCCAGCTCAGTCCACCCTTGTCTGCTACTCGCGGTGGCTGTGTCCCATAGAAAGTCATGTTCCTTCCCACTGTGCCAACATCTGTGGTATAACCAACCGGCCATGCGATAACAATGTATCCCCCTTGAGTAGATGTGCTGGCTTGCAAGATGCCAACAAAACCTGAGTGCCATCCACCAAGATCTATCAAAGCAAACTCCCTTCCCCACCTTGAAGGCACGCGTGTGACGGGAAGCAAGGCCAGAAGATAAGCCTCGACATGCTTAGGGAGTGGCAGTTTACGGCTTGGAGGGACGTTCTTCTTGAAGAGCTTTGACCCGACCGCCCCAGCGTTGTGCCTGTCTGGCGTCCAGTACCCAACCGAGGAGTACGGCAGGATCGGCCCGCCCTCGCCTGGTGCGAAGGCAACTGTGCAGATTCGGGACGCAGGAGCTTAGTCAAGCGCGTTACGATCAACCAGTTCCTAGTGAGATTGCAAAGAACTTCTGATTGAATCACGAGTTGCAAATGGCCCCAATCGGACAGGCCCGACAGACGCCGTGGTTGCCTGCAAGATCCCAGTCCTTCATAGGTGCGCGAGTTGGGCAGGGCGCTGAGGCAGGTGTCAAAGTTGAAATCTTCCATGAGCAGTCAAACTGACTAAAAGACAAACCTATATGTAATAACTTTGAGGCCACAGCTATAACACAAGACGCCCCAGCCACACATACACAAGCACCGTAATGTATGTTCGGGATACTTGAACTCAATATAACTCAATCAAGCATCGGCGCCACTGTTGGTGCGGAAGTAGCCAGGCATACAGTCGCACGAGCTGATACTCGTGGCGCCGGTGATATTGGTCGTCTCATGTTCCGGGCAAACAGTGCACGCACCTGACTAGTGAGCGGGACCATGCTTCAAAGAATACTTGAGGATTCCGTACGAAACTCCTTCTTCCACCTCTGCTTCAACCCAGAATATTGCTGGGCAGCCCCCCTCACAAGCCGCAAACTTAGAAATCTGGAGATGCAGTGTGCTCATTTCACCGCACAGTCCTGAACCTCAGAGCCAGGGCACCTGCACCAAAAAGGCCCATGTAAAAGCCGATGTCGCATGTGTTGCACGCCAACGCTGGGCCCACGCCACCTGAAGGCAAGTTGTAATGACTTCAAAATTCAAGCTTTCTGGGGGGCGCCTTTCCTATCCTCTCTTGAACTACACCCAGGACAACATCACACAAAAGAAGCTGTGCCAACTCCAGAATTCTGCAAGAACCGGCACTTAAGTGCCGAGCAGCTTTTGTACTTGCCTGGGACACACTGGATGCAGTCGGTGCCTCAAGAGAACATGCATCTCTCACAAAGTCCTTGCTGCATGTGCCCTATCTTTGGGCTCGCGATTCAGGTCTGGGCAAGCACCGTTCCAGCATCCCAGACCCCGCTACCACCGCTCACGTCTGCAGTAAAGGCACCTGTATAGCTGCTTCGCCTTTCCCCCGCCGGGCAAGGCTTCAGCCGCACAGCTTGCCACTCCCTCCAGAGGTAAAGGGCATGCCGACCAACAACATGACGAAACACACAAACCCACCCCCTAGCGCTAACATGTTTGTCGGAGAGTGTTGGGTTCGTTGAGAGATTGGAGCTATAACAAACAACTCAACATAGAATAATCCAATCCTTCTTGCTCCACTTCGTCGTCTTTTTTTGGAAGCAGCTGATTCTTTCACAGTAGATGTGCCTCAAGACATCTTAGGAGTGCACCTCTTTGGACTCCTGCGGACGGAAACACATCTAAACTGGCGATTCCTCCCGCAGGAAGTCAACTAAATCTGAGACTCGCGCCTCAGCTTTATGCCATGTGTTCTACTACAAATCCCACTTGATGCTCACAAAGAAAAGCAAGGACAGATACGAGGATCGCTGGTTCAAGCGCATTGGCGACAAGAGTTATTTCGTGCTAGGCGCAAGAAAACACCAAAGAGACGAGTCTTCCAGGACAGGGCAGTTGCAGATGCCAGTGCCAACATTTCAGCATCCTACTTATCCTACTCTCCCATCAAACCGCAAGAGGCCATAGCTCTCCCTTCACGTGCTCAGTTTGAAAACAGAAAAAGCTGATCCACAAAGTCAAAGCACAGCGCGAAAATCCCTCGCTTCGTAGCCCTCTTCTTAACAACAGTGTGCATGCCGGAGGCTTTGAAGACGCCCTGGGTATAGAGCCTAACCTGGTGGAGCATCTTCAGTCCGCTGCACATGTTCTCTACTTGTTGTTGATTTGGAGAGCATCTGTTCAAGGCTGCCACTGTCGCTATGTCTGCACGCTGGACAACTGAATAAAGCTCCCCAAGCTCAGCATAAGCGGGCGTGAATCGACTCCCCAAGAAACGCAAAATGTGCAAACCCAATGTTGCTGCTTCCAGAAGTAAGAGTTCAACTCTCGCAGACAAGGTATGTAAGCCTTGTGTTCCTGTTGGAGCGCCATTTGCTCTTCACACTACGTAGATTTTGAAAACACGCAAGCCATGCATACCAGCCTTGGCATGTGCGCACATCCGAGCTCAAACGATGACAGCATTTGTTGTTGCTGCGGCTAGTATGAAATGCCCCCTGTTGCACAGCACGACGCGGGCCTCATTATCTTTTTCCACTTACACAGAAATGGTCCATCTGAAGCTGCCACTATGCACTCTTTCACAATGCAACTCAGCTTGACTTAGCCCCTCTTACCTGTACCTGGCATTACGGTGAAAGCCTCTGCAGATTGCAGGAGAGGTTGACAGGCCCGCCTCGTCAGTGCTGACAAATTCTGGGGACGGCTGCCGCAGGTCTCATTAAGCCTGGCAGGATAGCCAGCAGCAAAGAGTGTAGGGAGTGTAGGGAATAATACAAAGTTTCGAGGGATTATGGATGATTCCAGTGGATTATTGGGATGTTGAGCTTACTGCGACTTGGGACTCCAAATTGCACTCCAGACTTACAGGGCTAAGCGCTCATGGCCCATGGGCCTACTTACATCTCTGGACTTTAACTACCCGTGAACCTCCGAGTGTGCGTGTCGTGGAAACTGACAAGCCCGGCTACAAGTCTGCAAATGCAATGCAGGCCTGTAATGCTTCAGGTAAACAATTGAAAGCCTACTGTGCAAACCGAATGCTTAAGCACTGCTTAAGCCTATGCTCCACGCGCCAGGTTGCACAGAGTGCTGAAACCTGTGTGCTAGCAATTCAGTGTCGATGCCCTTGCTGCGGCCTTTGTAGGATGCTGCAATCGAGCCTTATCTGCGCCATCACAGCTCCACAAATAACGAGCTGCCTAGTCCAATCTTTGCGAGCAAATGGCCAGTACGCTTGGCTGTAAATATGCCCTTAAATACAACCAGTTCACATCATCGGCGAAAGCCGTCACAAATCAGGAGCACTTTCGATGCCAGCTCAAAGGTTCAGCTGGGCAGCTCATAAAACACCGAAAAGGCCACAGGAAGCTGTGACAAGCTCAGTGCCAACCTGGCAATGTAGCTTTGTGTTGCTGATGCGGACTTTGATGCCATGCTTTAATTCTTGCTTTTCAATCCAGACGATGGCAACTTCATCAAAGCTGGACAGCACAGAGAATTCCCAAAGCGAGGGATCCTCCTTCAATCCTCAATGACTCTCTGTCAAGCTCTCATTCCTGGGGCTTCTTACATCGACGCAAAATGCTGACCTGACAGTAACCTGACCAAGCCATGAATTCAATTTGGCCATGATACCAACGTGGCTGGCTTCAAGGAGCCTATATGATCCTCCAGAGGGAGCCGAGAACGACTTTGTAATACCCCTGGTACTTGCAGTGGATTTAGATGGGACTACAGATGATCATCTCGCCTTTCCAGGTCCAAAGGCTGTCCATCCTGCAGCCGGCGCCCCTCGTCGACTTCAACGGTCTCGTTGTAGTATTCTCGGCGTCATGCAGCGAGACGGCGGTTCAAATGCGCCGGTGGTGAACAAGAAACTGAATGCAGAAAGTTGTGAGACCCTGCTTACCAGGAAACTCATGCCGTAGAATCTGGCGTTGTGAGCGAACAATCGGCTCAACTTGTTCTTCGATCGCAAATGGTTTTCAGGTCCAAACAATAGCAAGAACAGTGGCGGCACTACACTGAACCTGCACGAGGGTCTCAAGCTGCCAGCTTCACGCTTCAACGCTCTGAAACGCTCTGAAACTGCGGCCGGGCATCCGCCCGAGACCTCTGCGCCGAAAAGACTTTGATCCTCAACGCGACAGTGCACCTCCGTGTCCTCCACAAGACAACCCCTATAGCCACCTAGCCAGCAAGTTTGAACGAAGCAGCGTGCATCGAACAGGGTGTTCAGCCATTTATGCGTACCTCGTTTCGCAACAGTACCTATCGGACCTATCGTTTGCTCCAAACAAATCTCAGGCTAGCTCGATGAGTAACCGCGCACATAGTCTGACCCATCATCTTCTACTTGAAGGTGCTTAGACAATGCAATATGTAAAGCCAGCTCGGCCAATAAGCAATCATGAAATCCGGTAAGAAGCAAGACTCCTGGTGGCTGATGACCTGGCATTTCACGAAGTGAGTGGGCGCTCCGAGGTCTTCGGCAAGAGACCTGGGAGGATGAGAACAGTATCAACATTGCGGCGTGCGATCAATGTAACACTGCATCAAGGCCCTGAAGCCTTTGGCATAGATAGGTTGCATGGGAAACGCTACTGCACGCGGTTGTCGTGGAATCTCATACTGGACTGCCAGAAGAGGGTCTGCAAAGAGTCACATGCTGAGAAGCGCATCCGCGCATCCAGCTTACGTTAAAGCGTATCTCAGTATCTCATTCATGTTGGTTACGTCCTTTTGTATTACGTCAAAAGCTAGCCTTGTGAACAAAGCCCCACTGAACTTGCCATGGGCTGTTCAGCAAGTCACCCTGCCACGTTTCCTCAGGAGTTCTTCCACACTTCTTGAACCCAGGCACAGATCCGGCACGGCCTGTGTGTTTGACCCGAAGGTCTCGAGTTGCACCACCTTAGACAACAACAGCGAGTGCAAGGCAATGCTGAGATTGCCAGATCCAATTAAAACAATAATTGCATGCAAAAGCCTGTTTACCTACCTGGAGCTGAGATCAACATTACAGGGGACTGTTTGGTTCGCTGGAGAACTTTCATGAACATTCTATGGTCCGGCTCCGCAATCATGAAAGTCTTTCTGCTGCTCTGCCCGGATCTCAGCGATTCTGATCCCACCTGCAGTCTCTTGAGCTCACTCTAAATGCAAACGAGCCACCATGTTGCCGTTTGCTTCGGTGCCAAAGTGCTCTCCCCGGATGGTGACTTCAAGCGCACCCACTTCAAACTCATGGCTGCGAGTGATCCTCGCTTTGGCACCATGCCCGAGCACTGCTTGAAATCCCTTTGAAGAATCCATATACTCTCGCGGTTGGCCAAGCTGCTCGAAGATACGAGGCTGATTGATTTGAAGTGCACCCTGGACAAGATTTGACGAGGTAGCATCTGGCCCGCTCTGTACCTCAGGTGACACTCGCCTTTCACCTTGCTCCAAATGCTCCAAAACAGGAAGGGCCGCCCTTGCTAGCCCTTATATCTAATTTGGCGACAAGTCACGTAAACGTTCGATTGAGACCCAAGTTGCGAGACGTTGAAGTTCTGATTGCGGAAGCACTGGATGCTGTTGTTCTCTGTGCGGATGGCCTGTGTTCCATAAATCAGGGCTCCTGCATTCTCCACTGCAGAAGTTTCCTGGCCTGAGAGCAAAGCGGCTGGTAGCCGCTGCCTGGATTTGAGACGTCTGTTGGTACTTCGGTCAACGGCGTCGCCCACACCTTCATGCATGAAGCAGAATTGAGAAGCTGGGGATCACCTGAAAAACGAGTTGCCCCATCAGCTCCTCAGTTCTTCAACCTTAACAAGTCTGTCGATACGATTCGATACGCTTGTGCTCGCATTTGCCAAGCCAGCCTGGAGGTAACCTTGCGAAACATTGTCCCAGGGAAGGTCGCCGTCTTGCAAGGCTCAAGCTTTCACACGCTTTGGCAGTTGGAGGCATTTAGGGTCATGGGGCTTGTATGATGAGGGATGATTTGACTGAAACGTGCATAATTACAGTCTTGTTTGCCAGCATCTGCCAGAGAGCGATACATGTCTCGCACAGCATGCAATGCCTTGCATCTGAGGTGGGCCATGCGTTGGGTAGAACTCCTCCCGATCCATAGACCTAAGACCCTTTAAGAGCAACCTCGTCGCCCTTCCTGCATGCGAAGCGCAACCTTTCACAACAAACAAGACTGAACACACAGGATAAATGAGTACTTGGAGACTAGAGAGCTACGGAGTGTTGTGTGGTTCCGTGGATCCCCGTCCCTGAAAATTCTAAACCGCACTAAGGCCCAAATAAATGAGTTACACACCTGACATGAACAAAACTTCTTGGGACCCAGCCAACAATGACGATGAAGGGCTCCGAGGACGACATGTCCTGGACTGGCTGCGACAGGCCTGCGGCAAAACAGAAGCCAGAATGTTCCATGCGATCACGTCTTGCAAATCTGCATACAGGCCAGTCTGTTGGGAGCTGAAACGGGGCCGCATTCTAGATGAGCCTCGCTAGATGAGCAATACTCACGTCAAGCCCGCCCTCCACAATCCAACCTCCAACTGCCGGCTGGCCGGGCTGAAGGGAGCCCGGTGGCCCGAAGGCTGCGCAGTACCGTTCCGCAAAGTAGCCTGAACAACCAATTCCGCAAGCAGCAAGCCAGAGCAAGATGATGTGCACGATAGGTAAGGTGTGCCGTGACATCAGAACCCTCAAGGCAGGGGCGCATCGCATTATGCAGCTAAGCCGCCGGTTCGGAGGATGAGGCAAACGGCAAGTTGCGCATGGCCTGGTCAGGGTCAAGCAGCTGTTCATAAGGGAGAATCAATCAACGCCTTTGTCGATGCAGGCCAGAATGCTCAAACTGAATCGGGAGCCCTAAAAACTGGTCAGCCAGCAAAGACGCAAATCAGAGCTCAGTTGGGGTCATTAGGTTGGTGATGGGAGACAGGAAGCCCTAACAGCGGAGCACAGACATCACTGGCCTGTGGGCTCCATGCTGCATGTACAGGTACCTGTTGAGACAACAACCTGAGAATTATGAGGGACAAACCACAGAGCTGTTTTTGCTTCCAGCGAGCTATATATCTGTGCAGACCACTGATTATAAAGGGGGCCCACTGAAGGAGTGAATCTCCGCTTGGCGCATGCAATTGGCGAGACACAGAAGCTGCCAGCATATTCAAGCGGCTTGCAACATCGTCAGACTACGAGTAGCTAAAACATAGCCCGCCGAGCTCACACCGTTGCAACAAACTGGCGACATATAGGGTGACATTGGACATGCTTGCCGAGCCGCCAGATCGGAACAGAGGCTTACCGCTCCAGCGGTCAGAAGAGCTTGCAGCGCGGGCTCTTGGCAATCCTTGGAAGAGCAGTAACATGCAGTAACAGATAGCCGTGCCAGAACCAATATTTCTATTTATGCAGGCATACGCTCCTCCCCCAAAAACCTGGAATGATTCCGCCTCTGCATGGGAAGTCCAACAGCAAATTTGGGGCCTGGGCCTTTTCCTGCTCTCAAGCCCACCCCGGCCAGGGAAGCTGGAGACAGCACCGTGTAGTTTGGTCTAATGCAGTGAAAGCGGCAGAGGTGGTGCAGTTTGCTGGCACGCCAGCAACGAAAATCTCGACGCTAACAGGTTCAGCCATGAACTCAATAGGAATTGCCAGGTTGGTCCTTGGCGAACAAGCTTTTTGCAGAGCAAAGACGGCGGTGGCAAGATGGCACCGAGCCTTGCGCATGGCAAGAAAAGTTTAATCTGCGGCAATCTCCTCAAACAACTGTGAGGACAGTAAGAACAAGATCTCACCCAGGTCAGCTCTGTGGGAATGCCCAGGTTGCAAACACTTGCAGTGGTAGACAACCAGGGCTCTCAATTGACTGTAACATTCTCATACACGGATGTGCTCGCAGTCAACACGTTCTCAAACCAATTCTGGCTGTCTCGGGTGAAGGAACAATGCACGCAAACAGTCCAAGCTTCCCCGACACCGCGATCCGTGTGGTTTGCACAAGGGAGACAGTGTTGTTGATCATGTTGGTTTCCTTGGCTGTTACTTCACAGGTCCAGCTTAGCCGCCTGTTGCTGCACCTGCTGCAGGCGCTGCCAACGCGGCTAAGCCATTGCTGATCTAGGTTGTGGCTAGAGTAGACGTCAGTGCCCTATACTGAGACATGACAAATCAAAAGCACTGCGCAGCAAACGGTCACACCGAGCATCAATCGAGGTCACAGTTGGCTGCTGAAAGCTGACCTTGCCACTGCCGTCGTTTGAAGGTACTTGAACAAATCTACTCCTTCAAAATCTGAAAGCTTGCAGCACTTGCTGAGTCAGACAGGCATCTGAGAACTTGGGAATCCTGTTTCAGAACCCTGAATTTCGGAACAGGCCACCACGAAGACTGTGCGAACTTCGAGCGTTGGGAAACCGCTGCCAGGCGGAGCCTGCACCTGTATGATGATGGTTAACCTCAGCGGAATCAGAGGCAAACACTTCCCATAACAGTATAACAGTGATTTCTTTGCCACAGCGTTTCTGGCATGAGGTGCGTTGCTTTACCTTTACGGCAGCAACTCACACTGCCTCTGGTCGCAGGACTCTACCAGCACAATGCACCAACTGTGAGGAAGCGGCTGACTGCCCAGCCCCACCAGGTTGGCAGCACTGAAGTTGTAGCGGGTCCTTCCATAACTGCAAAGGCACGCGTCTAATCACCTTGGGATGGTCAAGGCTTCGAGTCCTTTCAAGGAGATTCTCGGTGTAGTTCTCCGCTCCCACCAGGACCAACAGCTGAGGGAAAGGGCCAATGCGCAGCCCCAGCCTGGAAGCCTGCAAAAAGGAAAGTTGAAACTTTCTCATGGTGATATACCATGAATAAATCAGGGAATCTTCAGTGGTAGGGGGTGTGGTCTTGGGCTCGCGGGATGTACATCTGAAAGTTAGGTAACATGGTCTTTCACAGATTCTTTTGGGAATGCCATGGCTTGAGGCCTCGCCATGCCTGGCCCTCCTAACCAGATCCGAGGTGCACAAGCCTCTACTTCCTCACAGCCAGAGACACAAAAGGAACGCCGGCCTCCATATCACGCGGAGCCGTGATGACAAACTCCGCCGAAGATGATGCATCCGCTGACAGAAGTGCTGCTATGCTGGCAGACTCCAGGCGCACGTCCAGGACGCCTGCGGCAGCAAAGAAGTTAACGGGCAAAATGCCGAGTGGATAAAGCACAGAATCTCGCCTACCACTACATCCAAGATGTAGTCTTGCGGCAAGGTTTGTCCTTGGCAGGAAGCATGGAGCTCAACCAATAATGCCTCAGGCTGGAAGGCAAGAACTCCGGGTTGCAGAAAGCTCTTGTTGCGAAAGGCTGGTCCAGTCAACTGGCAACAAGATGCAACATCTTCGAATACAACACGGGACCCTGTCACAGCCATGGTTCCCTGCTGTGGAGGTTCCACCGTGAGCCGCACCTGACAACCAAAGGGCTGGGGCTGCATGGAGTACGGCCTAGGATTTCGCCTTGATCTCCATGCATTAACCTGGGAAGACCCAAAAAGACTTCATGAAAGACGGCCTGGCTCACACGGCTCCGCGGAACTTCTGGTGGGAGAAAACCGGTCGAGTCCGGAAGGGGCTGCACCAAGATTTGGACCTTTCTCGGTCACTACGTAGAGGCCAAGCTGAGTTACAGATCCAACAGCAGACTGACAGCCCTCAAAACTTAACATTTGAATCGATCCGACCTTGCAGTTGAGGTGCTTAAACACAGAAGCATGCTCAGCTGTTAAATCGGATTGAGAGGCACGCCCCAGCTCCTAAGAATTCTTGCGCAAAGAGGCGTCTGGGTCGACAGATGCAGACGCAAAGGTGCTCTGGGTGATAGCACCCACCTGAATCCTGCACAAAGGCTGCGGGGACAACGTACTAATGGCTTGTCTGCGGCTTGCCTGCACCTGCAAAGTTGGGGTCTTTTGACATAAGCAGCGTATGTCTTTTATTCTTGCCTGTTTGGTGGTGGTGGTAGGGCTGAAGGCTGAAAGGGTTTACGAGCCTCTCAGAACGCGTCAAATGCCGCGAACTACATTGCCTCCTGTGGTTGGGTCTGTTCCGCAAGGTGCAAACCTTGCGGCGAAAGAAAGCTCGTCACCCTCTCAGATCTGCAAGCCTTCTTGGGGAACTGACTGAGCTTACAGCAACAGCTCCACAAAAGCGGGAGAGCGTGCGCCCCCACTGTATTTCTAGTGATTTATAGAACTGCCATGTGAGCATGGTTTACTTTGAACATATTGATTGATTGATCGATTGATTGATTGATGAAGGCCTGTGGGCATCAGTGCTCTGCTTTCTTAGGCCAAGCTATCGGACTGCGGCCATGTTGGCAGGGAACCCGTCGCACAACACCTGACGCTTTCACTTCGAAAAGAACACAATGCAACACATTGTGGCATGACAGCCCTTGCTTCCTTGTTTCCCTCCTTCCAAATGAACCTCCCACCGCCACCTGCTTCCTAGATCCCCCTTTCCAGGTCACCACCAGGAAAAACAGGGACCAGAATCCCTTTCAATCCTTACCCCTCCTGAAGAGAGCTTCAACTTCGCTCTCTCCGCAAAGGTCACGCACGTCCTCCTTGGCAGGGTACAGGCTCAAGACTCTCTCATCAAGCTTCCCGACAGCATATCAAGTCGGCGCCGAGCATCAGCGTCCAACACCATCTGGTAATGACGAATCAGAGGATCAAACCTTAACTCAAGGCCAAAGCCCGTTGTTCCCGTTCACCGGCTAATGCTGCAAACCTTCTGCGCTGCTCCCCAACTGCAAGGCGCAGGTCAAGGATGAAGCTGAAGTAGTAGTGTAAGCCAAGATTCACTGGCGAAATGGCAGCCTCTACCGGAACCAGCACTTGGGAAACGTTCGCGACAGAAACATTGGTGTTGGAGCTGTTCACGATGGTGACGATGGTGCATACGGCCTGTCGCTGCGGCTGTGCTTGCAGATTCAAATGCCTACCGTTGAAGCTGCAGACTTCCGGACGACACCACCCCACAGACTCACACTCTTTGTTAGAGAAGAAGTTCTGAAGGGCAGGGTCCTGGACGCTGATGGCAATACCAGACAGCCGATCGTTGTTGTCCGGCTCCGTGGACAGCCCACTTTCCGACACCTCAAGGATAGGTGTTCTAAAGTTAGCTTAGGCGACGATCAAAGCCCGCACGCTAAAGCCAACAGTCTCTTCTGACAGCGCTGGACCAGAACTCAAGCAGACTTGAAACTTGAACATATATGCTTGCAAGCGCCACACGCTTTGGGGCTAGGTTGTCAAGGGAGTCTTACGAATGCAGGAAACAAAGCTGAGGTCTGATGACTCCAGCCATATATGCAAGACAAGACACAGTGGCAGTCACCACGGAGTCGCCAATGGCAGTGCCTGGCGAATAGCCCCACATGCACCCTGGACACACATCTTTTCCCGACACTCTCCCGACAAGTGGCAAGTGGCTCTGACCTTGGGAAACCTAATTTAGTAAGCCTGTGAACTCAGTCTAGGGCTTTTAAATAATGCAGGTTGGATGGCCTTACTGTCTTGGGTGTGGATTTAGAATCTTTTCCGCCCATTGTAGGACCTGCGAACAAGCCATCAGCTTCTTCCCACCTGCTGGCCAAGCTTTACCTGGAGATGGAAAAGTTGCTAGCGCCCCTGCCTGTACAAATGACCGTGTACTGCGTGAAAGGTGTGAGGCCAGTGATGCGAACCTTGGCAGCCGGCAGCCAGCTAGCTGCTTGGCTGAGGGCGTGTATTTCGCCGTGACGTTTTCTGAGCCCAAGACCTCCAGAAACTCGCGACTCCCCGTGAAGTCAAGAGGGTCAGTCTGTTGCATGGTACCTTGCAACTTATGACGTCGTCAAGCTGTTCCATGACAGGATCAACTTCCACCGAATACGACTTGCATGCTGCCTTGGCAATACTGCGTACAGAATTCCACGATTCCACGATTCAGAACTAATGCTTGGCCATCCGTTCATTTGCTGGGCTCCAGAACCCGACCAAGCAGGTGAAGCAGGGATTGAAGCTACATCCGAGTGCATACACACTCTCTTCGTTAGCTTGTTTGTTTGATTGATTGCTTTTTTGTTTCTGTTGCTTATTTGTTTCTCTGCTCGCTTGCAAATGCAAGTCATGGGGCAGTAGCATCTAGAATGGCACTGAGCCTCTCAGCAAGAAGCGTGAATAGACAGGATCAACAGGGAATCTCAACTGAGCCGCCAAGGAAGAGCAGACAGCCTTTCACCCAAGCAGTCCTAGCAGTGAAGCCTTTTTCCTTGCGCTCCAGCTGGAGAAATACGTCTTGCTCGAAGTGATCTAATCCTTCAGGGGGACCTGAGGAGCTACTTCTCCTGCCCATGTACCCCAAGACCCCCTCCCTGAGCAACCCCCAACTGAGCCGCGGAACTAGAGCCGACCAAAATCCCGCAGGTCGTCGTCATTGGAATGCTCCAGGATACTCGAACCTCGCTCAGCCAGTCTTTGTCCCGTACTCTGTTTCAGAATTTCTGCGGTCACTGACTGTGATTCAGCGGTGGCTCCAGCAAAAGAAATCTCTGGTGCCCAGCGGCAGTGAGCGAAGTTACCGTGCTGCTAAACAAGCTCCTCGGCCGCACTTATTTGAATTTGATGGCACCACATGGCTCTGGCTACTTTTGGCTTTGTCAATCTTCATTGGATGGTTGAGCGGCGAAAAGACTCTTGTCTGCTTGGCAAAGGCCCGAACCTATGAACGATGAAAGCATGGACCACGCGCATTGATGAGAATCAGACGGGTAGGCTCAGTTTAGAGCAATGGAAATGAAGACTGTGTCACTTCACATTAAGGACTACTCCCCACATTTATAAAATCCCACCGTCAGAACACAATTATAACAACCTCCACATTTGTAAAATCCACCCGAAATGTTATGTTTTTCTTTTTTTCGGGGAAACGGTCCTCGCTAAATCTAAACAGGCTTTCAAACCTACATTTTTGGCATTATCATTACGGGGCTCCCCCAGATCGGAGATAGAGCAATCAAGGGGGTGGGGGGGATTTATGAATGCGAAGTGAACATTAACGGGCTTCGCTGTACTGTAAAGGCTGGTGTCTGACTACAGCACTCTGTAGAAGGAAATCATGAATGCTGCCTGGTGTGCACACAGATACACACACTTGAAAACAAGGAAGGTAAAAGCGTCTAGACAGCGGCTGCACATGTTGCGATGGTGTTGGGAGATCGTGTCTGTAGTCTACAAGAACAGCCCCGAACACGGAATGGTCGGAGGCTTCGTGCTGCCAGCGGAGCATGTCAGCCCAAGTTGGAGCAGAAATCTCGAGACACCAAATGAACAGGAAAACTGAGGCGCAAGTATGAGTTGGCTTCCTACCCTGGCCCAAGCTTTATTCGACCGAGCATCAGCGTACCAGTGGGTGGTGGCGGCCAATAGATGAAACTCCACTCCGTCCTGGTATGGTGCCAAGCATTCAACCTGTACTGCACCATTGCTTGCAGAACAACTCAAGGATGACCTTGGCGAAGGACGGCTGGGAGCCAGCTGCGTCTGCAGAAACCCTGCCTTCGGGCAGAATCAGGATGTGGACTTAAGGCGCAGAGAATTGCTGGATGGAGTACATCAGCAAGGGAAAATCAACTTTGCGTGTGTCAACAAATTTCCTCGCGTTCGCATCGCGAAGTGTTAGCTGAAGCACTGGCTGAATCGTTCACTGCTGAAAGCCTGTAACCCAGCACTGAACAAAGTCTGTCCAACTTTCAAAGCACACGTGTGGACACCCTGGAGCTTTTTACAGCTTGACTGGCCTCCATGAGCGCAATATACGGGCACCCAGTCAGCGGACGAAGGAGGGACCCGAACTGGGCCATGAGCACCCGCGAGCTGACAAGCTCCACCTGTTTGGCAGACTCAGCCTGGCTCCACTCCAAGCGTTGCGTCCGCTTTGAGTCGCGGGCTTGCATGTTCGCTTCCGTGAGGCAAAGGGCAGCGCAGTCCACCGCAGAGCCCTGAAGCAAGGCAAAGCTGGGAACAAAGAGGGATCAACCGACAAAACCTCTTCTTCTTCTTCTCTGACTTGATCCCATCGTTTAGGCGCTTCGGTTGCTTCCGCTCGGCTTGGGTCCGCTTCGCTTGTTTCTTCTTGTTCTGCGGATCGGCGTCGCGCGGCTGCTCAACTGGCTCGGCTGCACCGATTTGCCTTAATCCTGCAGGGTGTATAGTGTATAGAGTCTCCCGCCTGCTTGAGCAGGATATTGCAAAAGAACACGATCAAAAAGAAAGATTCATTCTGGTCCATGGCAAGGTCAGGTTCCAGAATGTTCCCATTCGACTGAGGGGCACAGTTGCAGATGCCGGGATCTTCGGGCGTTGCGCTGGGCAGCAGCATTGGGCACAAACTCAACCTGAGGTTGGCACAGCAATCCTTTATTCTTGGCCAAGAGTCCTGCTGCCGCTACACATAACTTGACCTAAGTCCCGATTCTAGAATCGTCCCTGGTGGAGCTTATTACATCTTTCAGCTTGAGGTGCGTTGTGGTTGGGTCCCCGAACTGCAAGTCCACATCAAAGATGACGATAAGCCTTCCAGCCATGGCTCTTAAATGTGCGGCTTCATGAAATGGAAGCTCTTGCGGAGAGCAGCGCGTGTGAGCAGATCACTCCAGTCTGGCTTGGAAGTTGAGTTTTGCCTCACTGCTGTTTTGGGGCTGCACCTGGTTGGTGGCTCTGACGGCGAGATGAAGCCATTGGGGTCCAGGAACGATGGTGCCTGGACCTTGGAAAACACTGCAAACCTCATTGCCGGTGATGGCACACTTATAGATCCGGAACTCCTGTTTTTCAGATCCTGGAGCTCTCACGAGACAGCATAAAGGTTTCAGTACAACATGTTACAAAAGTCTGCAAAAGGAGCAAGCACTGAGCCATCCACCGCAGGCACGAAGTCAGTCCACAGGGCCTCCTCTACCATCAAAGGCAAACAGGTGAAACCAAACACAAGAATCTCAGAGCGACTGCAAAAAAAAACTTGTCAAACAACGAAGTTTAAAGCTCTTAACCCTAGACCTTGCTCCGAACCGTTTCCAAAAAAGAGCATCCCACCCAACAAAAAACCTGACAGGTGCTGCTGTAGTGCTCCTCGGTCAATCCCCATGGCGAGGCCAAGGGAGCACCGTTGGTGCAGAGCTCCCTGGCCGAGAAGATGTAAGCTGTATCCTGGCAGGTTAACAAGGACCACCATTGAAATTGCAGCACTGATACCTTCACAAGCTTCCCCCTCAAAATCTAATCAGAAAGACCGGGACTGCCAGTGCAAGGCTCAGGGTTTGGAGTATGTGGGCACACAAGAGTTTCCCTTACAAGACATCTGCAAGAAACGCGTGAAATAAAAGCTTGAATCGAACCTGCTCTAGGCATTCATAATCTGAGATCTGAATTGAAAGCAAGAATCAGAACAGTGTTCCACCTGGCACAGTTGATGAGTGATGGAACCACTTCTGAAGCTTCCTTCCGGTAGGTAATCTGTGCTAGTACATAGTACATAGCAAACGTAGCAATAGTTCATTGAATAGAGCAATGCGGTCGCAATAGCGGTAACAATAATGATGAGATCTTAAGCGTGTTGAGACGGCCTGGACCAGGTTGGAAATGGTGCAGCTGGGACCGAGACGCACGGCCAGGGAGCCGCAAGTGGCCGGCCTTGTAAAGATCTGGCACGTGGTTCCCAAATTTTTTTGAGGGTCCTTAATTATAGTAAGGATTTTCAGAAGAATTTCACTTTGCAGAAGATCGAGATTCCGGGGAGCCCAACACCCTTTCATGAAGGAATACTCCTGCAGTCTCAGTAAGGATCCTAATATCATGCAGAGCAGGGCATGTGTACTCCTTAATCTTAAGTGTATTAAGCCCTCCAGGAGCTGAGGCGCTTACGTTTCTGGAGAACATCTGCTCTGAAATAATGCCGCTCTAACCCACTGCCACATTCTCACATGACAATCACAGGTCTGTTCAGTATAACGGGCAGAATCATTGGAGGAGACAGGCTCAACAGCAAAGCAAGGTGGCGACTAGCTTCTAGCGGCCATCGCATGTGAGTGCCGGACGCCATCGTCCATGTTGTAGCACTCCTTTCCTTCCAAGCAGTTCTGGCACTGACTGCAGTTATACAAAAATCGAATGCCAATGTGACGGTCCCGATACATGAGCTCGAACCTGTCGAAAACGCAGTCCCCGGGTGACCTTGTGACATTCACAACATGAAGTCGCGCAGGCTGTTGCAGGTTGCTGCAGGGCCAGGACGGCATATCCCGTGGAACAGACAAGGCCTTCTTTTGAGCCCATCACATGGTTCTGAGTATGGCTTTTCGCCCCCGCATATCTTTGCACAAGGACTACTACGTGTCCTGCAACGCTTGGCTCTGCAAGTGTCATGGCTTAAAGGTAATACCAGCAGTTTTGGCAGTGGTCATGGTTGTAGTCACGTTGCATTCCAGCCACTAATCTAGGACTTGCGTTTCCTTGGACGGGCGAGGGGTGGGCACGCGCATCAACTTTGAAACCGTTTGCTCTCAGAGGTACGTAACAAGAGTACACTGCAAGTCTCAAAAACAGCCCGCCCCACTTAACAAAAGCGATGCTCACAACCAGCAGACCACGATAGCAGCACGATAGCAGCAAGACTCTGAATCTTCTGTTGTGCGAGGACACCCTTCAGGCCCGGACCCAGCAATGAACGCCACAGTAAGACTGGTTGCTGTGCGGCTCGTGTTACCTTTGAAGGAGGTCCAGCTCAGCACTTGTTAGGTTGGCTTTGGGCTCGAGACACCTTCCTACTCGACAACGTTGCTTTTCTCAAGCACACCTCGAACTCGTCACCAAATTCAGCGTAGAGGTTCGAGGAAGTGATGGATAAGGAAGCTGCTTATCCAACCAAGTACGTCCAGCTCCACCTCAACCACCGAAGCCCTGAAGCTAAAGTTGTTCAAGCCCAGCTACGGATCAGCAGAGGCGGCGATGCTGGCCGCAAACAATTGCCTTGTGATATCATTTGCATTGCACAAAATCGCAATTGTAAAGGCAGGTTTTGAATGCTCTCCTTGTATTGTTACAGTGCTTGCGGCTGCAACGGGGTCTCAAGCTGTAGCAAATGCTTTCTAGGCAACGTCTGAGATGAAGGAGAACCCTTTCACAATGTTGTGCACACCTGAGAAGCCTCCAAATTTCGAGCGATAGATCAGCCAGCCCTGAGGATTCTTGCTGAGGTGGGGCCAGCGTAGGATGTGCGGAAGGCTGGGAAGGCCATCCAATCACTGCTTGCCCCAGGCGGCGCACAAGTCCTTGCGGCTTTCAATTGCAGCACACAACAATCTCTCTGTCCCATCTGCCAGCGAAAGGTCTTTTCTAAGGTTCGGGATGCGAGAGCTCATGAAGAGCAGGAGCCCTTCACCCTTACGCAGCCTTACATATCTTCTGAAGTTCCATCGCTGGCCAAACTCATGTAACAACACCGCAGGATTGCTTGCTCACAGATTCTGCTGATGGATTGTTGCGCTTCATTAGGGTATGTTCTATCTGAAGACCCATGTGTTGGAAAGTCAGCATTTGAAATGCTTGTCCAATGACTAATGGGACCACCACATTTGAAACTAATATCTCGAGACAGGCAGCATCCGCAGCCGGGCGTTGTAGCTTGTGTCACATTGGAGGTTTACGGCCTGGGCAAGCTACGATGAGTCTACAATCAACCCCTGCCAAGGCCTAAGTCATATCAGACTACAATCGCATCCTCTGAACAGTCTGAACTCTGCGGGCAGCCCAGCATCCTGCAAGCACTGTGAGTGCTCAGGGCTGCACCGTGCAAGTTGTGACCATCAGATCAGTGATGTCGAGGCAGCCCTCCGGCTTGGCCCACACCTCGCAATGAAAGTCTTCTGAGTCACAAAGCACCCGTCTAAATGCTCTTGCCGAGAAGTGCAACTACATGCACCCGAAGCAGCAACTGATGGGAGCTACAGCTACTAACTTTTTTGCCGAGCGTCGCTTTCGCTCTGGATCTGAATCTCAACCAACCAGAAGCGGAAGGTGCAGTCTGAGGTGATGTTGGGGCTGCCTGCTGAGCCCACACCTTCCAACATGGGGTGTACCGCTGCAACGATTTGTGGCTGGCTGGGAGTTCGCAGTCTGGACTTGATAGCACCATGGTCAATGGAGGCGATTGGACCCGGCTGCAAGGCTTGAAGCTCCATGCCAACAACACATAACAAAGACTCCCACCCCAGCCAAAACCGTTCCCAATGCGCTGAGGCCGACCTGGCATCCACTCCAGGGTCGCACGCTGACCAGAGTCGGTCGGCATGAGGACCTTGCCGCAGACCCTTACAGCCAACGTTTGCGCCTCCAAAAGCGAAACTAGAAGCGGCGTTCGTGGCTCCATGCTTCTTTTTTCACCAGGAACTACCTCCTTTCCCCACCCTCTTACTGTGGCCCCTATCATACTGGGTACCCAAATCGGGATCATAATTCCATTAAGCTTCCAGCTAAGATGACAGAAGCGTCGAAAGCAAGCCTATTCTGCAAGGCCAGGGCCCCCTCAAACCCTCATGTTAACTTTGTCAGACGAGGAACGGTCCCCCCAATCGGCGTTGCCTCTCTCCTGCAGCAGACGAGCTTTTACAGCACTACTGGATTCTGAAAGAAGGCAAAATAACAGTGTGGCAATATGGTAACGTAAGAAATTAGCAATCAAGCAAGACAATATGTAACAAAATGATCCTCGTACCATATCAATCTTTCGGCCTCGGCAACGTCGATGCTGGCTGGCTGGGCAAGGAGTAGTTGCTCGAAGCCCTGCAGTTGACCGGGACTATGACTAGCTTCTCTTATTCCAGCTTGGTCGTGCAGTCGTGCCATACACCATGCATCCCACACCCCAAATCATACGCAATACTAAGCGCAAAGCCCCAACTCCAGAAACAGTGAACCTCAACTCCCACAGCACACTCAAAAGGAATAAACCCAACATCACATTCAAATGAAACGTGCGAAGCCTAAACCGCGTAAACCCTACCCAAGGGCTTTTTCACATTTGGCTTTACATTAACAAAATGCCTGAGTCTTTTATCAAATCCCCCTGCCAGTTCCTGACGTTCTAGGTCTGGAATTCTGGCATGTTGGCTCCAAACGCGCAAACCAGCCTGAAGGCCGTCAGCTTGCGGAAGCACTGCGTGAAGCCGCCAGCCACAGGGACCAAGCAACGATCGTCAGGGCCATCCTGCAATCACACTTTAAAACTCGCAAAGAAAGCCTTTCCCTAGCCGGGAGGCTGAAGTGGCACCTCAGGACTTTTCCGGATGGAGTAAGACAGTTTGTTGTTGTAAAGTCTTGTAACGAAAGGGCCTAGGCATGTCATCACAGTCCTGCTCGCTGCAAGGCACTCGCTGAGCAGTCGGTGTCTCACTACACTCGTCGCAAAGCACGGCCACGCGTGCCGTGTAGGTGGTCAAAGACTGCAAGCCTGCCCAATGTGCGGGGCGTTGGAATCCACAATCCATGGAAGCTTTCACCGGGCACCCTTTCAGCTGGATCTACGCAGCATCATGTAGCTTTGAAGCTGACAGTGGGTCCAGAATCAACTCCATAGCCAGTGGGCTTGCAGGAACAAGTGCAGGGCAGTTTCTAGCATCTATAGTCACAGGGCACCTGCCTGTTGCAACGCAAGAAGTGATGGCCAAGTCTGTGATCGAGTTGCAGCCTGCTGGTGCCATAAAATCCTCGGAAGCTTTGCACCGGGATCGCTCACACACCACGACCGCCCTTGCACCAAAGATGACAGCTGTGAGAATGACAGGAAGTGCAAGCACAGCTAGAACTTGAAAACAAAGAACGTCATTGATGATTGGATGATGGGGATGGGTTGCCTATGCGCAGCAATTCACATGTTATCGGCACTTGCGCAGTAGAAGCTGCAACTGTACTCGACTTTCTCTTCTGATGCAAAGTATCCCTGAGTCCAGATAGTCTGAATGGCATGAGCCGTGCGATCATACATCTGTTGCAGCATGGAACTTGGCCACGGATAAACTTAACCTCTGCTCTAAGATTCCTATAGGGATTTGATTAAAAGTGCCGAAGCAGGACCCTTACGTCCACCCTTATGCGTCCCCTGGTAACCCTGACATACCCGAACTGCATTGACAGTACGAATACCTCTATCGAGGCACGCTGCCACATGCCCCAGCCAGCCCTGGGGGACCTAGCTAGCAGTGCAGCAAGAGTTTCTGACCAACTTGCCGGTTGCCAGCCGTGGCAAAGAGAATGGAAGATCGTCGGGCATCAAATAGTCTACTACAAGGATCCATTTCTCCTTTCCCGACTTACCACCACAAGCCCGAAGCCCTCTTAACCCTAAACTGTAAAGGTAGTTTCCATGTTCTTTCCATTCCTATTCTCAAAACGTAAGCTGCCATATGCTTTTCCATCCCTCCAATCCCGACTCACAACATCTCACAACCATCAAACCATTAGCCACTAATGCCTTCGTCACGTTTTCCAAATTAAAAAATCAGCAGCCTGAGCCATGTTGCAGGTAGGCATGCCAATTGCTAAGCAGGTCATCTCAGTATTTCAAAGCTGGATCTCAGCAGGAACTGGACTTATGCACCTGGGTTCAAGTCCATGCTGGGGTTTTCTATCACACCCAGCTTCATGCACCTCGATCCCAAATGGGCAACATATTTTTTTAACCCCTG
>CAJNIZ010010723.1:248-11829 GCA_905231905.1 Symbiodinium pilosum | reverse complement strand
GCTCGGGCCACGTGGCTTAAACCCTCAACCCTACGCCCCCAGTGTTACCCGCATGGGCAACTCGTTGCAGGCTTGATTTCGGACCTGTAACCTCAACTGGGTGCACTTTTTGGATAGGGTTTAGGGTTTAGGGTTGGGATACCGTTTGGAATTTCCCTGTCGTCATATTCGGGTACCCACTCATGAAGAATCTTTTCGTGCCTGTAAAGTGCCACTTAACTGATGATAGGCCTAGAAAATCTGGGTTGCTGTTAAGGAACTTAAATTAAGTTACCATAATGGGTATATATAGTGAATAATAGGGGTTCCCCAATATAGTAACATAAACTAAGTTCCTTAACAGCAACCCAGAAATTTCGCAAGAGCCGGCCCCGTGAAGAAGTACGAGATGGAAACGCCCGGATTTTCGAGGGAGGGAAGGCACTCCCCCCAAACCCAAAACCCTAAACCCTTTACCTTCAACCCCGCCACGGCTCCATAAGGTCCCCCAAAACGTCACCCATTTGGGTGCCACCTTGGGGTTTAGGGTTTGGGGTTTGGGATTTAGGGTTTAGGTTTAGGGTTGGGGATTGAGGGTTTAGGGTGTAGGGTTTATGAGTGCCCTCAGGACTCCCTTAGCCTGCCATTGATATTGGCATATATTGACCCTATGTACCATATACCTTACTTGGAGGTCAGGGGGACTTGGTAAGTATACTTACTTCTTCATACCCCGAATACTAACCCCCGATATAGCCATTATTACCCTACTTACTAAGCCCCCCTTACCCTCCAAGCACGAATTATGCGTTAACAGTGGGAGCTCACATCTACTCTTGTCCGACAGGCTAAACGGCTAAAGACGTTTCATTCTACCGTAAAGGGGGTAGGGGGCACATAGGGGATACATTGGGGATATATGGATAATGGAAAAGAAAATGGAAAGTACGGTTTAGGGTTTAGGGTGTTTCATTAGGTCTTGGTTTTAGGGTTCAGGGCCTAGGTCGTTGGATTTAGGTTTCAGGGCTTCGTGCTCAGGATTTAGGGTTCTTAGCCTCGTGCCCCTTCATGCGCTGAAGTCTTGGGCTTGAGCGAAATCAGGCAATTCGGTTGTTCTTATGTCGGTGACAGGTTGCATTTCTTGCTAGTCCTGTGCTGACTTCGAGAATTCTGAAGCACGTTGTTTATTAACCCTAAGGGTCCAAGTACCTAATAATCATATACTTGCCCAAAACCTGTACTAAAATCACTATTACCCAAAACCCAAGGACCTAATTATTGGGTACATGGACCCTTAGGGTAAAGCAAGGTTCATGTGGAAGTTTCCAGACATCGAGGGCTGCAATAGAGACCCCAGCGTGAAAGGCCGCTGTTTTCCCTAAACCCCCGACCCTAAACCTTGAACCCTGTCTTCCCTACACCCGAAGTCCTAGTTTCCCTAAACCCAAAACTCTGAACCTTAAACCCTGAACCCCAATCCTAGACCCTACTTTCCTTAAACCCTAAACCCTAGTTCCCTAAACCCTGAACCCTTTTTCCTGAAACCCTGAACCCTAAACCCTAAAGCCAAATTCAGGTTGACGCTGGATGATGGCTGTGCAAAGTTGAGCTACGAGGACACGGTCTAGGGTTCAAGGTTTGGGGAAAACAGGGTTTAGGGTTTAGGGTTCAGGAAACTCAGGTTGTAAGATTCAGGGTTTAGGCTTTGGGGTAGGTCCTAGAGTAGGGAGCGACAGATTCGCTTCAAATCTGCGAATGACCATAACCCTATAAAGGCATAAACATATCCCTATGGCGCCCCCAAACCTACCCTAAAGATGCTACTAGTAACCCAAAATCATTATTCTAATCATTATGGCCCCTGAAGTATTTTAAGCCTGCTCCCTGGTTCTGGGTAAGCAATTTGCAAAGGCCATGGGAGGCAGCAGACTTCTATCCAAAGCAGCCCAAAATGGGCTCTAGGGTTTAGGGTTCCGGCTTTGAGGTTTAGGGGCTAGTAGGGTTTAAGGTTTCAGTCTTAGGGTGTAGGGCTCAGGGCTACGTAAGGTTTCGGCCTCACGGTTTAGGGCTCAGTGCTACGGTTTAGGGCTTAGGTGTTAGGTGTTACCCAGGTCTCGAGCGTATGCTCCAAAATCTTGCAGTTCTTATCATATCCAAGTGACCCACGGCATTGAGCATGGGAATACAATAGTTTAGGGTTTAGGATTTAGGGTCCCCTCCTTTTTGGAGCCGCCTCGCTTTCCATTGGAGACAGGTACAGTATAAGACCTTAAGGGGGCGGGCCCTCCAGCAGGCGTGGATGTCTATTTCCATTACTATAAACTAGGCTTGTACATGCTGAAAACTATGGGCCCCTTTTGGTTTCACCTAACAAGTGGGGGTACCAACATGTGACCTTAATTTTGGGAATTACCCTAAACCCTAAACCCTAAATGGTAGCTTTCATTTTCTTTTGCATTATCCCTATATCACCGCTATATAACCCCAATAGAACCCTATACAACCCGTATATAAACCCTAAACCCTAAGCCCTAAACCCTAAACCCCATATATCACGTTCCGGGCTTCCTCCTATACTCATTGTTGTACAGTGCGCTTCAAGGGTTTAGGGTTTAGGGTTTAGGGTAACCTGAAATGATGTTGGTACTCATTTGGGAGCTGCTTGGACCCACAATGCATATTGCGGGAAGGTATAGTACAATTCTGTCGGTTTGGGGTTTAGGGTGTAGGGGTTTCATGTTTTGGGCTTGAGCTTCAGGAATTACAGAAACTTTGGGGGTAAAGATGCAGGAATTTGGGGTTCCCCGAATCCGTTTTTTCGGAGGGCACTAGTAATACAGACTGTGTTGAGTAGCGTCCTGTTTATGCGAACTCCCAGCTTAAAACAGTGTAGGCAAAAACTCAGAATTTCAAATTATGTTGAGCGCTCACCTTCTTTGGGACATGTTGACGAATCCTTAAGAAACCCCATATAGCCCTAAACCCTAAATCCTGACTAAGGACTCCTGAAGACCTCCCTAAGGCCTCCCTGAGGCTACCTAAGGTCCCACTGATAATCGGCGGCCGCCATAGATGGGGTCCGCATAGGACTTCCTGAAAACATTGCTCTGGTGTAGCAAGTGGAATCGCACGTGCACCCCTAAACCCTAAACCCCCAAAGTCCTACATTGCAGGAGCACTTTGAGCCCTCAGATCGTAGACACTCAAGCTTCGTTTCCCCACGCTGGGACCTTAAGGTTAAAGCTTTTGGCACCTAGTATGGGCCTTTAACCCTTTGTCCCTATATACTAGTAGCTTCCCAGGTACCCTCTTTACAAATTATTTCGCAATGTATGTATGTCCATATACACTGACTCTTGTGTAACAAATACCTTCAGAACCTCAAACAGAAAGGCTCATCCTAGGGGCTCTGGTTGCAAGCTTACAACCCCCGGCGCACTAAACCCTCTTTTGATTCGTGTAGTGCCTACCTGGACCCCAAATGTGCAGGTATCTAATGAACCCTAAACCCTAATCCCTAAACCCTAATGGCCCAACATCATTCCTTGTACAGCGGCCGGATATCCCTAAGATTGGTCAAAAAGGCCGTTCTTCTTCGCACTTTGGGGGTCCCGGACCCCAAACCCTAAAGCCTAAACCACTTGTTCACCCTTTTTCGGGAGAGGCACCGGAGTTAACCGACGCTGTTGCCCCGGTCTGCAATCCTGGCAGCGCCCAGCTAGCAGAGATGAACAACCGGGCTTCAGATAGGTTTAGGGTTTACTTACCTTTGGTTGGCTAGGAATGAAGGAATAGATTTCTCCAGTAGTCCCTATATAACCCATTATAGCAGTTTCCATTTTCTTCCTTCTACACCTAAACCCTAAACCCTATAGAACACATTATAGTAGTTTCCATTTTCTTTATCTTTCACATGGGTTTTGGGCCGTGAATGATTTTACTGACTTTTCAGGTCCAGGTAGGGTTTATAGGATTGGGGTTTAGGGCTGGGGGTCGATAGATGTAGGGATCAGAAATTCTGGTCCGGGGCTTGGGAAGCGACGCTTAGGATCAACGCCAGGGTTTTCAGTTTAGTGATATTACCCCAAGAAGGAGACTCAAATGGACAAATGGCAAATGAATTGGGCGCAACTATTTAGGGTTTTGGGTGCAGGGTTTAGCACGTTTTAAGGAGAATGGCTTACCTTTCGCATATTGCACTTGCAGTTGCTGGTTCAGCGTTGGACATCTTCTTAAGCCTGTTGAGCGAGAACCCGAAACGGCCAACAAGGAATCTACCTTTGGAGGACCCCCCACCCTGTAATAGTGGTATTTAAAGATATATGGATATAATAGGAATATAAGAGGATCCTAATATAACCACCATTATCATTATCCCCTGTAGTCACCATTACTGCCTTGGGGGTCCACCTAAAATCTACCATTACAATTCTTATGCAATCGCATTCCAGAAGGGAGCCAGATGCTGGTTATATAGGCTTGTTCTGAGGTTTCATATTCAGGATTTAGGGTCTAGGTGGTTCCCTGGCTACCCGGTTTAGGGTTCAGGGTTGGAGTGTTTAGGGTTTAGGGTTACGTTTCAAATTTGGATTTCAGAGATCAGTAGGTTGTTGGCTGAGGTGAGGGGCACCCAGAAATGTGCAATCGCCCATGCGTCTACCTCGCGCGCGGTTCGGGCCCCAGACTTCTGCCCTGAACCCTAAATCCTGAACCCTAAACCCTCAGCCCGAAATCCTAAACACTAAACCCCAGCTACATGTGCCACAGGCCACAGGGTCCTCAATGCCTATATCTTTGGGTCCAAGGTAAACCCAAGCTTACTGGGGGATAGTAGGGAATACGGAAATTATATATATATATACATATATATATATACATATATAGTATATATACATATATAGTATATATATATATATGTATATACATATATATATATGTATATATATATATATCTGTGTGTGTGTAAAGTTTAGAGTTTAGGGGTAGGGAATACGGGAGTACAGTATATAGGGATTACATAGGGGTTATATTCCCTTTTCCCCACTAACCACCAGTAAGCGACACCCTAAAGGTTCGTCCCAAGACAAAGGGCAGATTCTTGTCCAAAAAGAGGGCGTCTGACAGCTTTTATGCCTTCGTGACGCAGCCATAGGCGAAGACTCGGACGTCATGTGGGTCTTGCTGCCGCTGGCTGCACGCAATCTCAAATTGGGCACATACAATTGCCGCACTACCCGGGCTGAATATGACTATGAAACCCTCGAATACATGGGGGTTTCCCAAAATTAGGGGTACCTTTTTGGAGTCCCCATAATAAGGACTATAATATTTTGGGGTCTATGTTGGGGTCCCCTCATTTTGAGACACTACCACATGGCAGATACAGCAGTGAAGATCTAGGCTGCCAGACAAAGCACAACGAGGAAAACTCACGTCTTGATCTCCTGGTTCTTCACATGGATGCGAAGTGCATCGCAGGTTGGCATAGGATAATATAACATATTGAGACATATATATATATACGCTATACTATACCACAATATAGTATGATATATTATAATAGACTCTACTATAGTATACTATGTTTCACCATAATATCGTGTGTTATAGAGTCAGTCATCAGTCTTGAACAAGCGAGCCATCAGATGCACAATGCGCTTGGTGTGCTTGCTCATCAGCCTGAAAGAGCTGGCCAACGATCGCGGTTGGTTCTGGGAACCCAGGGGGTTAGTAGGGAATAAGGGTTTAGGGTTTAGGGTATGGTTTAGGGTTTAGGGTCAGTACGAAAAAAGGAAGATATTGGGGCTATATAGGATAATGGAAAAGAAAATGGAAGCTATTACGTCGTAGTAGGGTATATATTAGTGTAGTCTGGATATCCCGGACAGTCCGCGATACGGTGACTGAGTAGCATGGAAGGTGTCTTGGGGTTTGGGGTATCTACTCGGGGGAGAATGATTGAAGAGGGCGAAGCGGTTGTGATGGAACGGATAGAGTAGAGGCCTAAATAATTTTAATTTCAAGTCCCTGAACATGAATCCTTAGAGCCATAGTAGGTTACACCCTCCAACCTCCGTTCTGGTTATATAGGCCCCTCAAGGTGGAACATGCGTACGGGGCCCTGCTTCTACTGAAAGTGCTTGAATCATGTAGTAAAGTTGTCCCCTTATGATCCCCCCATATACACACGGTATAATGAGCCCCTGAAACTCTCCCCAGATTTTTTTGACCCTCCATTAATCAGTACAATCTGTTTGCCAGCCCAGCCTTCATTTCCCAGCTTGATTGCAGTTTTGGTTCTCCATCTTTTAGTTTCATCTAGGCTCCTAGACCCCGAAGCCTAAATCGTAAGCCATGGATCCTTCAAGCTCCATTTTCTGTCCCTGTTAGATGGCAGCCTGTCCTTGAACTTAGGGTTTGAGGATTTAGGGGTCAGGGTTTAGGATTTCGGATTACGGGTTTAGGGTTTAGGGCGATGCTCTGACATGATTCATCCACATCTGGCTGTGTATAAGCTTGGTATAAGGCTGGGAGTAGTTTTTTGGGGCAGGGGAGCATGGATGAGGAATTTTTGGGGACCACCCTTATCATCAACCCCATTTAACATTGAACCCTCATACTGCAACCTGAAATGAGACGTTTTGTCTTCAAGTCCCCAACCCTGGACTACATAAGTCAAGAAATCAGAAGCCTGGAGCCCAAACAGGAGGGGGCTGTCAGTTGGGTGCCGCTTGCCGCCACTGCTACCTGGCAGCGACCCTATATTCCCGCTATATAATTCTCCGTAACCCCTTTATAACCCTACTTTCATATAGTAATTTCCATTTTCTTTTCCATTAACCCAATATAACCCCAATACAACCAAAAAGTGCAGTTGTGGAGTGGAGAAGCACTTGTGGTTCAGGGATTGGCTTCTCGTGGACAGGATAGGATTTGTGGCTTAATGTCGAGGGCCTAGGGTTGGAAGTTCAGCCTTTGAGGTTTGAAATTTGGGAGTGGCGTTGAGGGCTTATAAGGGTGGAGCTGAAATTGAACCCTGAACCCTGAACCCACGTTTTATCCTCTCCTATTATTTGTTAAAGCTCACACAGAAGCTTTGTCAAGCAAGGGCCCCTTTTTTCATAGCATCTGGTAGTCGTAAAGGGGGGCTCTAATGTTGAGAATTACCCCAAGCCTTAAGCCCCAGGACCTAAATCCTAAACCCCTGATATTCGCCCTTAGCAAGAAGTGCAGTCGCCGTTTCAGAGTCCTTTGTTGTGTCCATTTCTGTTGAACAAGACCTAACTAAACACAAGCCGAGGTCAAAAACTCTGGAGAAGAACTTGAGAGGCTACACGCTACGTAGAGTAACCCGTACCTTAGGTGGAACCCCCACCCTGTAATAGTGATTATACGGGATAATAGGGACTATAATGGGGTCCTCTCATATTCCTGTTATACCACTACTACAGGGTGGGGTGTCCTCCTGACCCGTACCTAGTACGCAGGTTGTTTCTTATCTAGTTTTTGATACGTTTACCTCTTTGGTAGGCCCTAAACCCTGAACCGTGTGGCTTCTTCAGGTACTCTAAATCGTCCCCAGCCCCTCATCCCTAAACCTTATAATCCCAATATAGCCCCTGAACCTTCCTAAGGTCCTAGGTTATTCCCGGGAATACACTTCAAGTATTATGGACCACAACCCCTACATATTCCCTGTAAAGCCATCAGAGAGTCATGTTTATAGAGCCCTTCAATCTATCCCAGTCCAACTCCTAGCCCTAAACCATTGGCATCTTTCATGGAGACATGGCCTTGATTTCAACCCGGGGCCCCGCCCTCCTTCACTGTTCAGGGTTTAGGGGTTTAGGGGTTTAGGGTTCAGGGTTTGGAATTTAAGATCAAGCCTTAACCCTAAACCCGAAACCGCTTGACCCTCAACGCTCTGAACACTGGTCATGGACCCTTGCTCGTTCTTCTTACATCTACCTACAGAGCCCACTACCTCCTAATAGGGGGCTTGCAACTCAAGCCACACTTTGATCCTAAGTTGGGTTGAAGTTCTTTTACCCAGGGTTTAGGGTTTAGGGGTTTAGGGTTTAGGGTTTTAGGGTTTAGGGTTTTGGGTTTTGGGTTTAGGGGTTTAGGGTTTAGGGCAGTTCTCTGGGCGGCCCATTCTGTAGAGCCCCAGGCCACCTCCCACACACCACGCCCGCAAAGCTGGATAAAAAGCAGCGGGCGCTTCTTTCGCGCCTCAGCTTCTCATTGGATCCCTGTGTCGGGTCGTGGTGCAAGAAGTTGAAAATTCCATGGCTCGTACTCCTTGTATACTTACATTGCACGTGATCTCAAGACATTACGAAATTGCAAGTACCCGAAATCCCATCATATTTGGAGGGGCTCATGAAAAGGGTTCATGGGTCCACAATAGGCCCGGTTCGATCGCTGAGGCCTCCCAGATACCCTCTATGGATGCCAAATACCCACGAACAGGGCGGCCCTCTAAGCCATTGTCTAAACTCCTAGTATCTCCCTTAATGGCCCCTATAGTAGTCCCCTATCCCCTATATAACCCCCTTGAAGGAGTTTAGACTACAGCACATATATCTTACTGAAGGGCAGTTGGGCCATCCTGGTAAGGTTCAGGGTGTGGATCGATGCGGGTCCACCTAAGTGATCGCTTTGGTCAGGGATTCAGGGTTTCCTGTGAGTCTTCCAGGTTCCTGTGGGCAAATTTGGAAGGTCTCGCCATGGTCCCGGGCGTTCGTTGTCCTAGTACTATCGCAACCTATTGGTGTTCTTTTTACAATGCTTATCACGCCTTTTAATTTGCTATTGCTACTTCTCATACCTCGTTGCAATGGTAATGGTTGTTGCAATGACCGTTAGCGTAGAGGTATCAAGGCATGTGAGGTTGGGCGGGGAGGGGGGGGGGGGGCGGCTGCCAGGTTTGGGTGCAGGATGATGGTCCAGGCCCATGTTGGTTACTTCCCTCCCACGAAAAATCGGCACAACGCCACTCTAGCAATAGATACTGCAAATATGATGACATTGTTCAAGGCAGGAGTATTTAGTATGAGGACGTGCCCGGGTTGACTATGAAGGGTTTAGGGTTTATGGTTGATGATTACGAAGATGGGATCAATAGCTACCGGAACATGACTCTTGGTAGTCCAGAGAATCGTTTGGACTACCTTACGATCAAAATGACAGAGCTCATAATAGAAAGAACAAAAGTAATGATAATAATAATCCTAGCAATAATAGTAATGAAAACATTAGTAATGGCAATAAAATGAAAAACTAGCTGTAATAATTGATAACAGCAACATAAAGAAGAACATTACTAACGGTAATAACAATAATATTAACACTGATCATGATGATGATAGCAAGTCAAAATATCAAAGTTGTTTGCTAAATCATGAGAACAATAATAGTAATAATCACAAAAATCATAGTCTGTTCTCCACAGGAGGCCCGTGGCCATGTCTTTATTCCCGAAGATTTGTTGAAACAAGCCAGGCTACCTATTTCTAAGCCCCCGTCCTGAACCCTTAAATCTAAACCAACCGTACAAAACCTCAAATTTGAGTCTGCAGTAGGTTTACAAGCCAAACTGCCATGACTTCCCCCCCGCATCATGCGATGGTTTAGATCACACACGCTCAATAGCAATACTGAGATTGTTACTGATACTCGTCTATTGCCATTAACTCCAACTTATGCTTAACTCAGGTTTCAAAGATGGGTTTGAACGCTGCAAGTCCAACCTCTCAGTTTTTGTGGTCCCTATCTAATCCGCGCATGTTATGCTAGAGTTTAGGATTTAGGGTTTGGGGTTTAGGGCCCTCCAAGGCGCTGGAAACCGTTAGCCCTTGAACGAATTAACCCGAGCCCCAAACCCCATTGAGACAGGCTGGAACCTGGCAACATGGACTCTTATTACTGTTTACTTTTATGATTATGATTGAAATATATTCTTACTGTTGCATCTGTTAATACTAGTACAGTTCCTACAACCGTTATCATAAAGGATATTCTACTATCACGGTCAGTGTTATCACTTTGAAATTGTTACCGTTATTTATTATCATTATTGGCCATTGTGGGCTTTGATGAGGAACTTGGCGGCTATGTTTACCAATTCTTCCGAACTACTCAGCCAGTCCCCTACCCGTCCGCAGGCTATCCTTTGACTGGAAGGTCAGATACGACCCAACATAAACTAAAAGGTTAGGCTTGGAAAAGCCCCAGAGTCCAAGTGAGCTCATCCAGGCAAATGACTTCCGACGAACTGCTGGGAGTTCCGCGGCAAACTACTTGAGAGCTTCACAGTTTAGGGTTTAGGCTGATTTAGGCTTAGAACTAGCAGCTATTCCATGGCTTCCATGGCTTCTTGAATGGGCTTGTTAGTGTTTCTCAAATTGTGGCGCCCTAAGGAGCTATAGGGATATGGGCGTTTCTCAAAGTACAATCCCAATGCATAAGGACCCCTCTATTGTTTCTTGGCCCCTCGGGTCCTCAGGGCCTCTCTTTTTTTGAGAAACTCCCATAAACGAAGATTAGAAGGAGAACTCGGAGGTCACATGCTTTTGGGGCGTCCTCTTCAGAAGCTCCGCTACTACTGGTTTAGGGTTCAGGGGTTTAGGGTGGTAGTGCAGATTTGGACCGTTGAGCAAACTCTGAACCGCCCAATGGACCCTAAACCCCCCCAAAAGACACCCTAAACCCCACACCCCAAACTCTAAACCATGAACCCCAAGTGTGTCCATCCCTATCGCCTAAGCTCTAAACCGTGTGGCGACTGCCAATTTTTGCTCCAAGATCTCATGGATTTGGGTGCAGGGTTTGTTCAGGTGCCGGGTATGAGCATGCTACACTTCGTACATGCTTCTTCTGCTCCTGTGAGTTTTTAGAAACAAGTGTATATAGAGTCTTTGGCCCAGGGAACCAAACAACTGGGTCTATGTACAGGAGCTGCAGTCTAAAGCCCTGAAAGATTGGTTATATAGGGGGCTATATAGGGGATCATGATAGGGCGCATTAAAGGGGATACTAGCAGTTCAGACTATGGCCTAGCTCATGTGTGCCTCTTTTGACGCGGCGGTAGTCTTCAGCAGGTCAATGGGGGAGTGTCATACCAGTCTGACAGATGGGTCAGTTCAGGCATACACCCAACAGCCCCCAATTAGGACGGAGCCTCTACGAACCCCTGGATTTCCTTGCATCATCCTCTTTGAAGGGGTCCTTCTTAATCGGTTTGTCCTGAAGTTACCCCATTGGTGCTTATACGTTCGGCCACCTCAACCTCTCCCAGAGGCCCGAGCTTGAATTTAAAATCCTACAGCTCTGCAGCACGCAGCGCTACTCCCAAAAGACGCCCCCCCTAGATTCAGCTGTAGGCATACAATACTCCTTGAGTCATAGCAGGAACATGTAGGAACCTTAATCTAGACCAGGGTATATCCAGCAATATTCCCTGAGTTTTGGGGTTGCGCGTTTTAGGGTCTTTGGGAGCCCATGCCTTGATTCTCAAGGGCTAAGGCCCAGAGTTGTTGATGCGGTTTAGGGTTTAGGGTCCAGGGTTTAGGGTTGAGGGTTTAGCGTTCAGGGTTCAGGG
>CAJNIZ010010722.1:0-11830 GCA_905231905.1 Symbiodinium pilosum | reverse complement strand
AGGGAACTGACAAGCCATCGCGTTAACGAATGCAATGACTCGATTGCTATCCGGGTGCTTGACGAACCCGGGGCAGGCGGTGCTAGCCATCGCTACGCTATCGATGGCCCTACCCGCGAGATTGGCGGCGAGTCGGCTCCGGCTTTCCGCTGCGACATCCGTTTCCAGAACGGGCCGATCAAAGAGTCGGGCGTTAACGGCATCACTCAAGAGGCGTTGCTGGCGGTCGTCGAGGATCGCCTAGCGTCTTTCCAGGACGGGCCGTACGCGTGCCGCGAAAACGCGATCGCCCTCACGAAGGTCCAGGAAGCCATGCTCTGGCTGCACAAGCGGACCCGCGATCGCCAGGCCCGCGGTGTCGAGGGCACGCACGAAAAGTAACCCGCCGCCGGGCGGATAACCCCGGCATGAGCGTTGAGCGTAGAGGGCAAAAAACGCCCCGCGTCACTACCGCGGGGCTGACCACGAATCCTAGACAGGAGGAATCATGGCTGAAAGCAATGTACCTGAAACCGAACTGAAAGAGATACCCAGCCAGCCAGGCTACTTCGTGAATCGGGCGGGTGATGTGTACAGCGGCTGGAAGCTTGGGTGCGTCGAAGGTCGCAGCAAGACTCTGCGCAAGATGACCCCGGCCAAGCACAAGAGCGGGCACATGTATGTGGTTACCAAGTGGTCCAAGAAAGTTCGTGCAAGAAAAGCGGCGGTGCATCACTTGGTCTTGGAAACCTTCGTAGGCCCACGGCGAAATGGGATGGAGTGTCGCCACCTCAACGGAGACCCCGCGGACAACAGATTGTGCAACCTGGCATGGGGGACGCGAGAGGAGAACGTGCGCGATGCGATTCGCCATGGAACCTTTCGGCCCTACGGAAGGACAGCGACCGCACTCAGTTGAGTGTGCGAAGAGGTTTTAACTGCCGTGTTCTTAACTGGTTTTGAAAGGATGGGTTTTGTTATGAGACGCATTAGTGCTCTTGGAGTGTTCGTGGCGTTATCCGCCGCGATGTTTCTGGTTGCTGCTCCGTCGCAGGCTTGCGGCCCGGCTGCAGGCGGCGGCACTGTGTTCAGCTTCAACGCTGGGCCGGCGTACGGCGCGGCGTTCGTGGCGCCCCAGCAGGCGTACGTGCAGCGGCAGTTCGTCGTGCAGCCGCAGGCGGTGATCCTGCAGAACCGGGTGCACCGGCAGCCGTTCGCCTTCGCGCCCGTGCGGCGTAGTTTCGCGGCGGCGCGTGGCGCCGTGCGTGGATTCGCCCGCGGCTACTAGGTAGTACCCTCTTGCCGAAGCCCGTCGCCCCGGGTTGCTGGGGCGGCGGGCGTGTTTGCTCAGCCCAACCATGAAACCCATGTCGGATGCCTTGAAAGAGAATCTGTGGCCCGTGGTGATCACCTCGCTGCTGACGGTGCTGGTGGGCATCTGTGGGTACGTGGCGGTCGGAATCCAGAACGGGCTGACGTCCGCCACCAGCACGCTCGTCGTGGTGCAGAAGGACCAGGTCAAGCTTGCGACCCAAATGTCGACGCTCACTTCGGCCGTGGAGCGGCTCGACACGCGGCAGGGCGAGCTGCGGCTGGACATGGCCGCCCGTAAAGCCAACGCGTTTACCGCCCAAGAGGGCAACGCCGTCCAGCTACGCATCAGCGGCAACACGGCGCTGATCAATGAGATACTCCGGGACAACCAGAAGACGCTCGAGCAGCTCCAGAAGGAAGACGAGCGGCTGTCTGCTCGCATTCAGGAGATCGAACGAAGCAAGCCCGGAGGCCAGCAGTGAGCCGCGCATCGATGTTCGAATACGACTACGAACCGGAGTCTTACGCGGGCGATCGCGTGGGATGCCTGCGTATGTTCGTGCTGCTGGTCGTCTTCCTGCTGGGGTCGCTGGGCTTCCTCGTAGCGGTACGCGCCGCCGAGCAGCCCACCCCACCCCAGCCTGCGGTGACCGTTACCGCTCGCGGCGGCGCGTACTACCGCGTGCTGATCGACGGCGATGAGGTGAGCAAGCACAGCACCCAGCACAAGGCTCACGAGCGGGCGGCCAACGAGGCGCTGGCCAACCCTGATGCGGCGGTTGAGGTCCGGTACGAGGTCCGCTACGAGTTCACGGCGGTGAAGCCTGCCCCAACCCCTGAACCTGAGCCCAAGCCAGACCCCGAGCCCGAGCCCACCGCTGGCGCCGTTACGGGAGAGCGGCTCAAGCTAGTCGGCGGCTATCAGATCCCGTTTACCGGCGTCGGGGGCAACAACGCCCGCTACTCCGGCCCCGGCCTGGACTACGACGCCGACCGCCGCGCGTGGGTGGTCCGCTACGGCGTAGGTGGCCACATCGCCGAGCTGATCGAGCAGGGGCCGCCCGGCGCAGGTGAGCCAGCGACATGGCCGGAGCTGGCCATCGGCCGCAGCGGCAAGCCGTTCGCCACAGTCGACAAGATCGGCCCGGCGGGCGTGCTGTGGCTGGACGCGGATACCGTGCTGTGCTCGGGCCGGAAGTCTTACCGGAGCGGATTCACCGCGGACTGGTTGGCGACGCTCAACCTGGCGACCGGCGAAGAGCGCATCATTCCGATGGCCAACCCCGGCGCCGACGAGCAGGCGAATTTCCACATGCTCCAGGCGTTCGGAGCGGGCCTCTTGCGCATCCCCCAGCCGTGGGCCGACGTGCACACCGGCGGGCGGACCATCGGTGCGGGGCGCGGCGGCTACGACGTGCTAGGGAGTCCGCTCGGCCCGGCGCTGGCGGCGATCAACCTTGACGACCCGTACCCGAAGCGGGTGCTCATCGACCACCCGAAGGAAACGCCCGCGCCCCGCAACCCCCGCTACCAGTTCGCGGATTCCGACCGCGCCCGCCTGCCGATGTGGCGTGATCCGGTCGGCGGCCGCGGGTACTGGATCGCCGGCGACTGTGGCCAGCCCGCCTGGGTGATCGGCCGCGCCCTGGTGTTCCCGGCGAGCCAGGTTGACGGAACCATCGACTACCGCGCGCAGGGCGACCGGGGCGGCAACCTCGGCCACTTCGGCGTGGAAGATCCGACCGTGTTCTACAACACGAACGACGGACCCAACCGTGGCGACCACCAGTCCGAGACGCGCAACGCCAGCCTGCCGCCAGCGGTGCTGCGTCACCGGCTTTACAGCTACGACCCGGCGCAGCTCGCCGAGGTGCTGGCCGGCGAGCGTGAGCCCCACGCCTGCGAGCCGACCATAAGCGACTTCCCGCTCCCCGAGGGCGCTAGGCTTGTGGGCCTGCACTACGACGAATCGCGTGGCCTGTTGTGGGCGCTGCTGCGTGACGTGATCGACGGTAAGAAGCCGGTGCTGGCGGCCTATACGATCACCCAAACCGAGGGCGAGTGATGGCGACAACAAGCGAAGTCAAGAGTGGGCTCGACAACATTGCCGGTGTGATCGCCGAGGCGACGCAGGCCCGCGCCAACGCGAAGGCGCTGCTGCTGCGGTCCCGCAGCCTACTAGCGGACCTGCCGACCACCTACGCGGACGTGATTAGCACGGTTGACGGCTACACGCCCACCGGCGCCTACGAGACGCTCGCCAAAGACGAGAAAGCCAAGCTCGCAACCGAGTTCCTGGCATTGAAGACCGCGATTGAAACCGAACTAACCGCCCTGTCTGTGAGTTTCTAGTTGGCTGCAAGCTACAACGAACTGTTTGGCGACGCGAGCCTGGAAGGCTTCTGGCCTTTGCAGGATGACGCTGCCTCTACGTCGGTTGCTGACGAGTCGGGCAACGGCAATAGCGGCACGCTTGCGGGCGGCGACAACACGGCGGACATCTCTACGACCGGCCCCAACGCATACTTGACCAAGGCGCTGGATCTAGACGGAGCCAACGACTATGTCGAACTGGCGACCGGCGCGGCCGTATCTGGTTCTACCAACCGCACCAACCTTGGCTGGGTCAACTTCGACTCAACATCCAATGGCGCCACTTTCTGCCAGGGCACTTCTGACGGCAATGGGGACGGCGAGCAATGGCGAGTGCGACCTTCTAGCGGAGTTCTGCGGCTGGAGATTCGCGGTGCGGGCTATGACTCGGCGTTGAGCCTTTCGGCTTCGACGTGGGGTTTTATCTCCGCGAGGCTAGACGGGACTACTCTAGCTGACTGCCGGCTGGGCGTGGATGGCAGCTACGAAGATGCCAGCGGGGCGGATTCGATCAACACGGCGTCTGAGTTCCTGCGCATTGGCGCGCGGCACGACTCGTCGAACCAGGCGGATGGCCGTGTTGCTGGTTGGGCTCAGTTCAGCCGCTCGCTAACCGATTCCGAAGTGGATGAGGCGGAAGCCGGCCCGGAAGTCAACTACGTCAGCGGCGCCACGTTTGGCGACGACGGCGCGTACAGTGTCGGCACCTGGGCGCTGCCTTCTCCGTTCTCGGGCGGAAGCAACGGCACTCCCACGTACATCGTGACGGCGGTCAACGCAGCGGGCGACGTGCTGGAGTCCAACACGACATCCACGGGCACGCTGGACCTAAGCGGCAACGCGGGCAACACCTGCTACCTGCTGGTGCGGGCGACGAACAGCGGCGGCTACGACGTAGGCGACTACGCCACGCGGACCAGCGGCTTCGGGTCGGCTGGAGATGGGTACTACGAGGTTGCCAGCGTGGTCGCGGCCGGTGGGGGTGGCGGCGTCAGTGGCAGCGGCAGCTCCACGGCTCCAGCGGCCACGTCGGCAGGTTCCGGAGCGGTTGCGATTACTGGCACGGGAGCGGCGGAATCCCCCTCGCCAGTTTCCAGCGGTGCGGGCGCCGTAGCAATCACGGGCTCGGGCGCCGCCGCAGCTCCCTCTCCGGTTTCATCAGGGGCCGGCACGGTTGCAGATGTGGGGACCGGCACGGGGGCTATGACTGCCCCCAACCCAACGTCATCAGGCGCGGGCTCGGTCGCGATCACCGGAACCGGCTCGGCAACCAGCCCCAACCCTTCGTCGTCCGGCGTCGGAGCGGTGGCGATCGCGGGCGCGGGTGGGGTGACCGCACCGAACCCATCGTCCGCGGGCTCTGGAGCGGTCGCGAGCGCTGGCGTGTCGGGTTCTGGGGAGTCAACGGCCCCTGCCGCCACATCCTCCGGCGTTGGCGTTGTGCCGATCACGGGGGCGGGGTCATCGACCGCGCCGTCGCCCACTGCCGCGGGTGAGCAGACCCCCACGGTGATCATCGTGGAGGGCGGGAACTACGGGGTATTGCCCGCGAGCGACAGCTACGGCGTGCTTGCCGTCTCCAACAACTACGGCGTGCTGCCGGCCTCAGACAACTACGCATCCCTAGGAGCCTAAACATGGCACTGAACACGACCATTGGTAACGCCGCGTCACTTGCCGCCTGCGACGGCATCGTCGACCTGATCGACGCCGGCTCTGGGGCAGGCAAGCTGCGGATCTACAGCGGCACGCAGCCGACGAATCCGGACGTGGCGATCACCGATCAAACGCTGCTGGCCGAGCTGACGTTCGGCGACCCAGCCTTCGGGGCGGCCGCTGATGGCACACCAGGCGGTGTCGCAACCGCCAACAGCATCACCGCGGACAGCAGCGCGAACGCCTCCGGAACAGCAACGTGGTTCCGGGCGGTCGACAGCGACGACAACGCGATCTTCGACGGCACGGTCGGCACATCCGGGGCCAACCTGAACCTCGACTCGGTGTCGATCACGGCTGGCCAGAGTGTGAGCGTCAGCAGCCTGACGTTCACGATGCCCGAAACCCCGAGCTAGTGCGATGGCTTACCTAGCAACCCTCGACGGCCACCCGGCGGAAGAACCCGTCTCGCTGAGCCTGCTGCCGATCATCGCGCTAGTGGGGGCGATCAGCGTCGACGACATCACGGTGACCAGCACGAAGACCGCCAACGTGACTGTCGCCGACAAGGCCCTGAACTCAGGCGAGGAGACGCACGCCGGCACGGTGCACGCGGCGGGCGAGCTGCTCAAGTTCACGGTGGCCAGCGCCAAGGAAGGGCACGGCAAGTCACTCGACACGACGATCAAGATCCGGGTGCAGAAGGCGTCCGCAAACTTCGACAAAACGTACAAGGCCCAGGTCGAGAAGACCGACGGGGCGGAAGTGGTCCTATAGGAGACCGACAAGTGATGCGAGCAATCCTGATCGCCTGCCTGATGGCCGCCCCCGCGCTGGCCGTGCAGCCTATTCAGTACATCGAGGGCGCCAACTCGACGCTGATCATGCGGGACGGCGACCCTGGCAGCAGCGACCCCGTGGCGTTCCGCGGCATCCTACCATCGGATGCGATCCAGAACCGCAACCTGCTGACCGTCACGAACACGCAGGACATCGCGGCCGAGGTGGATGACTACGCCAACGAGGCGCACATCGGCCTCTTGGCGCAGCGAGATAGCGCGACCGCCAGCGACAACACGCACCGGCGCTATATCAAGTTCGGCAGCGAGTACGGCGGAGCGGGCTCGGGGCGTCAGTACGACTGGTACACCGGCGCGAACGCGGCCCACGTCTGGATTCTCTACGACGCCCTGGCGACCACGCACCGGCTGTGGTTCCCGACTGGCGGAGACACCGAGATCCGCGCAGCGACCGGTGCGAACCGTGTGATCCTCAACCGCAGCGAGGGCGGCACCGATGGTCTGGCGGTCTACAACGGCGCCTCCGACATCCTGTTCGCCGTGGATGGCGACGGCGAGGCGACGATCGGCGGGAGCTCGATCGCAAACGTCGGCCTGACCATCGCGGACAAGTCGACGGCGATCCGCGCCTACAACTCGTCCGGCGTCTCGCTGACCATGGGCCGGGACGGCGGGACGGTGGGCAACAACCAGGCGCTCGCCACGATCAACTTCCGCGGCGTGGACGATGCCGAGGCCACCGGCGCGCAGATCATCGCCTACGCCGACGCCGCCTGGGCCGACGGCGACACGCCCGGCCGGCTGACCTTCAGCACCACGCCGGACGGGAGCGATTCGCTCGTCGAGGCGATGACGATCGACTCCGACCAGTCGGTGACCCTGGCCGGCGACCTGCTGGGCCCGGTGGCCGACTTCCGTAACGGCGACCCGGGTTCGGCCGACCCGGCGGAGATCCGGGCGATCCTGCCGATCGACGCGGCCGCGAATCGCAACCTGCTTACGGTGACCAACAGCCAGGACGTGGCCTCGGTGGTCGACGACTATGCGAACGAGGCCCATATCGGCCTGTTCACGCAGCGCGACGCCGCGGGCAGCACGAGCACGGCGCACCGCCGCTACATCAAGTTCGGGACCGAGTTCGGCGGCGCCGGGGTTTCCCGCGCTTACGATTGGTACCTCGGCGCCAACGGAGCCCACGCGTTTATCTGCTACGACAACGAGGACGCGACGCACCGGCTGTCATTCCCCACGGCAGGTGACTCCGAGGTCCGCAGCGGCACGGGCTCGACCAAGGTGGCCATCAACCGCAGCGGCGGCGGAACCGGTGGGTTCGAGGTCTACGACGGCACGACCACCTCGGTGTTCACCGTTGAGTCAGACGGTGATTGCTCGATCAACGGCGGCACTACCAACAATGTCGGGCTCACGATCAACGACAAGTCGACGGCGGTTCGGGCGTTCAATTCGACGGGGTCTTATCTGTACTTCGGACGCTCCGGCGGCACGGTCAACAGCGGCCACACCCTGGGCGGCATCTACTTCCGCGGCGTGGACGACGCCGAGGACACCGCCGCCGCCATCCTATCGCAGGCCGAGGCGTCCTGGGCCGACGACGACACGCCGGGGCGGCTGGTGTTCAGCACCACGCCGGACGGCACCGACGACCTGACCGAGGCCGTGCGGATCGAACACGACGGCGACCTTAAGCTATCGCGGGGAAACCTGCTGCTGACTGAAAAATCGGCCGACCCGAGCAACCCCGCCGAGGGCGAATCCGTGCTGTGGCAGTCCGACGGCACCGGCACGGGCGACGATGGCGACATCCTGATCAAGGTAACCGCGGGCGGCGTGACCAAAACCGCGACCCTCGTTGACTTCTCCGCTCTCCCGTGAGGCTGACCATGCTCCGCAAGCTGTTCGCGTTCCTGCTGCTCGCTGCGCCGGCTCTGGCCGACGTGGGCCCCTACAAGCACACCAACGGCCTAGGGCCCTCGGCCGTCTACGTGCTGTTCGCCGACGACAGCGACACCGCCGTCCGTATGACCGAGGGGGCCGGGCTGAAGGCCGGGCTCTACACGGCGTCGGACTCCGACATCGCCACCGCGCTGCTGGCCGCGGGAACCCACGCGGGCACGATCCGGGTGGGCGACTACTCGAGCCCGTCGGCCAGCGACCAAGTAATCGGCGTGTTCGGCGGGTTCGTCTGGTCAGGGTCGGCAGAGGTCGACCAGGTCGGCGGCATCAAGGCCGTCACCGACAACCTGCCGGACAGCGGCGCGCTGACCACGATCAACACCAACGCCAGCACCGCCGCCACGCAGAGCACGGCAGGGGCCAGCTCGGCGGCTGCGGTGCAGGCCAAGCTGCCGGCGGGCGGCAAGGTGATCGCTGCGGCGGGCGACAGCGTAACCGACCTCGACGGAGTCAACAGCGGCGGCACGTCGGCTCCGTTCCTCAATCGCAAACCCAACGCCACAGTCAAGGTGAGCACCAGGGCGGACGGCTACCTGACCAGCAACCGGGTGCGCGTCCTGCCGGGAGAGACCTACGTGGTGGCCCTCGAGTACCCCGACCCGAACAACTGGCTGTTCGCGATGACGCTGCCCGTCTCGCCTGACACTGACCAGCTGACCGTGGACTCGGATGCTTACGGTGTGAATCGCAACCTAGCCATGGTGGAGGTCACGCTGGCAGCGGACGCCACGGTTGGCTCGACCATCACCCTGCCGGTGAGCGTGCAGCCCGAGCAGGGCACGACAGACAAGCGGAAGGTGTTGTTCGAGGTGATCGATCCAGACCAGTAGCAGGTGGGAGAATCTCCCACCTGGTGGGCTCTCAGGGCGTCCTGGCGGGGTGGGGGGGGGCGGTCGGGTCCTCTCTGGGTGGTGCGGCGTCCCGTTGGGGGCGGAGCTGATCGAACGGGTTTCTCCGAAGGAGTGCGGTTTTTGGGGTGCTAATACTAGTACCCGGGCACATCCATGAATGGGCGCAGCTACGACCAAAAAGCGATCCCTCGCCGCCGGGGCGGCAATTCTGAAACTCCGAGAAGACCCGCTCAGCAGTGAGGCGATCGCGGCTCTCGTTCCCGGCGTGGCCAAGACCCTGGACGAGGTGGCTGAGTTCTTCGGGATGTCACCAAACACGATCAAGCAGAGCTGGAAGTCTGCTGGCATGCCGGGCCGGTCCGGCCGCTACCCGCTGGCACAGATCGCCGAGTGGCGTCTCAAGCACCTCGCTAGCGTAGAAGACGGGAAACGAGGCCCCAGCGACCAGGCAAAGCAGCTCAAGCAGCGACTGGCGGAAGCTGAGGTTCGCAAGGTGGAGCTCGACGTTGAGCGGAAGGAGCGGGAGCAGCAGAAGGCGATTGGAAACCTCATTGATCGTCAGGCCGTCCTGTCAGTGCAGTCCGCGTTGAACGCTGGATTGGCAGCTCGATTCGCCGAGCGGACTGTTGCGAACAAGATCTACAAGATCCTGGAGAACATCAGGCAAACAGCAGGTCAGCTTCCGCCACCGAGGTTTCGCAAACTAACTGAGATCCGCCTGAGCAGCTCGCCGTGGTACGTCGCGTGGTCGGGGTCCGACACCATGCTGGCCGACCTCTCGGCCTTCTACGGGTACGCCAACGAGATTGATAAATGGAGCATGGCGGAGAAGCTGGCCGGCGACGCAGGCGATGGCGACGCGCTCGACCAGTTCTTCGAGCGGTTCAAGGAGTTCTACAACTACAAGGTGCTCCTGGAATGCAGCCCGACCACAAAGCGCAAGAGCCGCATCGAGAACCGCCGATTGATGGGGAATAACTGCCGGTACAACGTGCCATGCCCAAAGTGCGGAACCCATCAAGCCTTGAGGCTTGGGAAAGAGGGAGAGCCCGGTGGCCTGCGATGGGATCGCGCACCGGATGGATCATCGGATCCGTCGATCGCGAGGAAGACCGCGAGGTATGTCTGTTGTCATTGTGAGTTCGAGGCCCTGAACCATCATCGCCCGTTGATGATGCGGCGCGGAGTGTGGTGTCCGGAGGGTTGCAGCGTCGACAAGCGTGGCCGTGTGCGGGGCACTCCCCGTCGCGGTCCTCGGATCTGGAGCTCACAGCTTTCATCGCTCTACTCACTTCAGATGGGGTGGGGTGAGATTGCCGAGAAGTTCCTGCAGTCAAAGGGCACCGCTAAGGGCATGCGAACGTTTGCGAATGGCTGGCTTGCCGAGACCTGGGAGCCGTTCAAGGCCAAGAGCGAACCCGAAGAGGTTGGCCAAAGACTGACTGTGGCGGGCGCGAAGCGGGGTGTGATACCTGCTTGGGCGACATACCTATTCGCTGCAGTGGATCGTCAGCTTGACCATTTCGTGTACTGGGTGGTCGCGTGCGATGCGGAAGAGCGGGAGCACCTGGTGGATCATGGCACGCTGGACAACCTGGAGGAGGTTGAGCGGGTAGTTATTCGCAGAGAATTCGATCACGAGGATGGAGAGGGCCCGCTGTGCCCAGCGGTGACGGCGATCGACTGCGGGTATCAGACGAAAGAGGTTTACGAGTTCTGCCAGCGATTCAAGAAGACGAAGCACCGAGTGGTGCCGATTAAGGGGGCGAATACCGACTGCGCGGGAGAGCCGTACGAGAAGAAAATCATTGGCGTTAACGAAGGCAAGACGACCCGCACTAGGCGGCGCCTCATCCGCGCTGGTCGCGGCTTGCCTCGCGTCCGCGTGAACCCGTTCTACTACGAGCCGATTACTCAACAGCAGCTCGAGAAAGGCCAGCCGGGGAAGCCTGGGGCACTCACATTCCACGAGGAATGCATCGACGACACCGACCTGCTTCGTCAGCTGTGCAATGGGGCTGAGTCGCCCGAGCCTAGCAAGAGCGACCCGGATCGCCACCTTTGGGTCAAGCGGTGGGATGGTGACGCGAATGACTACCGGGACTGCAAGAAGTACGCCCGTTGCGTCATGGATGTGCATTTCCGAAGGATCTGGCAAAGGGCTCAGGTTCGGCAAGGGGCTCGCGAGAAAGTAGCCGAGCTGCCACCGTTCGCAGAGCAGGACGCGGCTGATGGCCAGCGACCTCGGCCACCGCGCCGGCGTCAGGAAGTGCGAGAGCAGAGGCGCCCGCGCTCAAGGAGGCCAACATGACAGCCCCTCCCTACACGGGCGATCCATGCCCTCGCCCGAGCTGCAATGGAACGCTGGTGATTTACGATTCTCGCGTCATTGAGGGCACGACTTCACGGCGTATTTACTACCGGTGCAAGAGGTGTCGGCACCTGCCCGCCAACAACAAGCGGATCGAGCGCGATATGAGAGCTTTTCGACAGGCGGTTACTAGATCTAGTAAGGCGTGAGAACGACTGGCGTGGTTGTGCCGCTATTCTTCGGGCATGGATCTCACTCCGTACACGTTTGGCGATGCTTCGAACGCCGACCGCCTGCGGTATCTGCAGCAGCAGTACGCGGAGGCGTCCGCTGCGCAGGAAGTCAGCACGAGCGACCGCACCGTCAGGCGCCAAAGGCTTGATCTGCTCGGCGCTGAGATCCGTGAGCTAGAGGCCAAGATCGCTCGCAGCCGTCGCCTGCGTCGTGCGTACGCCCAGCGAGTGAGGCCCACCTAATGCCGCCTCGTCGCATTATTCTTGATCAGCATGGCAACCCGATCGTGACTGCGTCGGAGGAGGCGCGGGTGGCCAGGCAAGCAGAAATGGCGCACC
>CAJNIZ010010720.1:0-11830 GCA_905231905.1 Symbiodinium pilosum | reverse complement strand
CTCATCGTTTTCCCATCCAAAAAAAATTCAACGCTATCGTTGTATTTACTCTTTTCGTTTTCACATGATCTGCACGCGCCGTTAAAATTGCTTGAGTGCATGGCCGTCAAACAAGGATGACACGCACAATTTGGGATTGTGGCTCAAGATGGAAGTGAAAGAGTGTGTGTTGGGAAGGTTTGGGTTGTGGTTGGGTCGCGCAAGCAATGCACACATACAAGCCCACAGTTAAGGTCGGTTACGCAACTAGACATACCGCGTGAGGTCCTGTTACTGGCGGTTGGTGGTCAGATGGGCAGGCCATAGCATGAGAGGCCCCTGCTTTGTGGCCAAGTTTGAACAAAGCCGCATCAACTGTGCAGGTGTCCGAGCATGTGCCTCCAAGGGCACAAGAAAACTCTGGGGTTCCGGAAGTTCCAAATGGAAAGTGGAAGATTCTTCTTGACTTACCCATGTTCATAAGAGCTACTGGGGAGCCGCGGGAGGTCTCTATAAAATACACCACTTGGAAAAGACGGCTGGTCGCAGTGAGTGAAACTGTTTGTCATGTGTTTGCCAAGTTTGTTGGAGGCCAGTTTACTTTGGCCCACAGGCGGCATGAAGCACTGATGGCTGGGGGTAGTCGTCAACCCATTGCAGAAGTGCCTTGCGAGTACAAGGAGTACGAAGCTAGGCTAGTGGTGGTGGGTTTGCTGAGGGTACTTCCTCAAGATATCAACAATGGGCAGTAGAAGATACCAACACATCTATCACCTCCAATGGTCTTATTGAGGAGCTGGTGAATGTGGTTCAGCCAGTTGGAAAAGAGGAAGTAGCAGCCTTGTTGCATTATGTTTGTGGACTTGATCCGCCATCGTCAACTGAAGAGGCCTTGGAAACACTCTGCCGGTGGCGCAATGCCCGAGCCCGCGCTGCAGCCCTTAACCTGCCTCCTGGCGCCCCTAAGCGAAACCCTAAACTCCTTGTATACCCTAATCCGTAATCTTGAGCGTAAACATGATGCCTTCAGAACCCGCTTGAGCTTGGCCAAGCAGGCCCCTCAGGTGCAGCATCCCACAGACGCTGGTGTGGCAGGCATTGCTGATATGATTGAGAAGGAACTGAGGCAGGCCGCCGCAGATGAGCAGACTAAGGCCAATAAGTCCCATGGAGACGCGCTTGACCCCACGGCTAATAAGCGCAAGGGTAAGCAAGGTAAGACAGGGGAAGATAAGAAAGATCAGGTATGCCCTTTCTTAGGTGGTCCTAGGGGTTGCACTTTTGGTGAACGCTGCCATTATAAACATCCCGATAAGCAGCCCCCGCCGAACCCTCAGCCTAAGGCTAAGCCAAAAGCTGAGCCAAAGAAGCGAAAGTGCATCTTCCATAAGGGAAAGGGTGGATGCAGGCTTGGGGAAAAGCGGCCATTTCTGCATGACCCAGCTAAAGGCAACAAAGCAGAGGCAAAGGCTTTGGTTGGTGCCGATCAAGTCAAAGGCAAAGGCTAAGGCTAAGTCCATTTCAACTTATTTCTATTAGCTATCCTCATGCAGACCAATTTTTTGCACCACAGCATAAGCCTGAAGGGAATCCGGATGACCCTTTTTGGATGCAGGCACTTGAACAAGAGTTGGAGGCCGCGGCACAAGTGCCCGAGTACACCTAGTACTTGGTGTTAGATCCTGATGAGTACATTCGATTGCGGCAGCCTTGTAGCATCAATGCCCACGCAGCAAGGCCCTTTCGGCTTGTCACTACACCCTACAATATGACACACGCAATGAGGCATGCCGCGCAGCTATCGGACGAAGAGTTGCCCATATGGATGTAGAGATTTCCAACACACAGGTTATCCTACGCGTGGTTGCAACATTGGTTCTGTTTCGAGACGGGATCAATCATTAGGGAAGCATGGTTGGCTTGGTGTTTTGATCGGGAGACAGGCGACAAAGTCCTCATGGCTGTGGCGCATAGCGCGCATGAGCCACGGGTGTACCCTACACTCGTTCAGACAGATCCTCCCGTGATATCCAAGGCCTCGCGCCTAAACCACCACCCAAAGCAGGGGGGCCTCCCCCGAAGGCATCACCAACAGTGCCTCCACCTCTACCAGGATCACTTTCGCACCTAGACTCCCAGAGCTCGGCTCAGAGTTTTCAGGATCCAGCGCTGCCAAAAGCAGCACAGGCTAGAGCCGGGGAAGGTGGGGTAGGAGATGTCCTCTTAGATGCAGGGGCGAATGAAATCGTCACCACACAAAGTAGGTTTCCAACCCGTGCAATCTCGCCTAGACCTGTCCCTGGCCGACGGGGATATCATTGAGGACGGCCGGGCTCGGAGTGGAAAAGTGGTAGTGTTAGGCACTGAGAAGGGCAATACCATTTGTTGCATGAATCGTCTAGTGCAAAACGGTTGTGACTTTGCGTGGAGTCTGCGCAAGGGGCCCACTTTGACCTTGCCTGCAGAGCTGGATCATGAAGTAATCAGTCTTAGGCTGCATAATGTGCTGCATAATGGGTTGCCGTACTTGGATTTTTCCGTTTTCAAGAGACTTCGTCCCCTTATGTCCCGCCATTGGAAATCCACGTGTCATAGCCTCACGACAGCAGATGCCTCAGTGTCATCGCAAGACACCTCTCAGGAGGAGTCTGACAGCCCAACTCCTGAAAGCAATGTGTGCGCAGAAGCAGTTGGCATTGAGGATCTTCACAGGTTGCGTGCTATCCCTGACCCTAAAACCCTATATAAAGGTTTCGGCCCCAAACCTCGGCCATGCCCTAGGAGGGAAGAAATCATGGATGATGAAAGCCGCGCAGCCGAGCTGTTGTTGAGCCCTGAGAAGATTACCAACAATTCTGTGCATGACCTTTCGAACAAGTCAAGTCTTAAGCCTGAGGCCTAGCTATAGAAGGGGTGTCACGCATGGCAGGGACTACGTGAGTTCCTGGTTGTTTGGAGCATGGTGTCATGGAAGTTGTGTGGGAGTGTCCAGACCGGCACGCTAAAGACCACAGCCTGCCTGAGGGCAGGCCAGGCTGGTGCAGACGGTGTGTCCGTCACTTCAGTGGTCAACGCAAATCATCAGCCATAACACCGCATTTCTTCCGCGCACGTATACAGAAACTATCCCAACGCCTTCAACAGTCTTCTGCGCCTAAATGATCATGCACTGGAGGTGAGCTCTGGGTTCACGATGATACTGGCACAGTGGTACGTCAGGTCAAACAAGGCCTTGAACTGCCTGGCAAACTACACGACATACGACGTAAGCCGTTGGTGTTCAATGGAAAGGTGCTACTGGACTTTCACATTCCTGTGCCCAGCTGCGCAGCATGCACCATAGGGGTGGATAAGGTTCCTAGCGCCCTGGGTAGTGGTTCAGACCCAAACCTGTGTGCAGCCAACCCCGAACCCTCAACACTCTTAGTTAGCGCAGTAAGGGATGATCAGGTTGCAGGCGCCGTAGCTAGCAGCTAGCGGTTTAGACCCGAGCCCGTGCGCAGCCAACCCGAGTCCCCCAGCCACAGCAGAAGTAGCAGCAGCAAGCAACGGAGACAACCAAGCCACCCAGAAAGATCCAGAAACCACCTGAGAGTTTCATTGAGTTTGGTAACCGGAGGGAGGGACATCAAGAGTTTTAGGATGAGGTTTGTCGGGCTCAGCGTCATGTTGAGTTGAGTTTGAATACTCGAGCTACTGAGGGTGATCGGGGAAGCTCAGGCAATACTCCGGGTTGTTTTGGTGCTCATGAGTTCGGGGGTGGTTTGGGAGTGGATGAGTCTGGAAGTTGCCATGATGCTTCGCTCGCGTGCGCTCTCCACTTGAAGTGCAAGAATAGTTGCGTACAATGTCAGGCTAGGCGAGGACATGGAAGGGCACACTACAAGATTCCAAAGAGTCAGGTGAGTACTGGAGTGGTCACGTTTGACTTGTCTGGTCCACACATCAAGGCCAACGATGAAGCAGCGCACCTTTGTGGCTGCAGCCCTGGTGAACAAGGACGGGGATACCATCCCATACGTTCGGATGCAGAAATCCAAGAAGGCCTCAGAAACTACTTTGCAAGGCATAAAAAATATTTTGGCACAGACCAAGGCAGAGGTGGATGATCCTACTGCGGTTGTTCGAGTGCATTCAGATGGTGGGGGAGAGTTCACTGCTGCCAGAATCCATGACTTGTTTTCCATATCTGCCGCGTACGAGCCTGAAGCTGACGGCAAGGCTGAGAGACAGGTTCAAGCGATCAAGGAAGCTGCCACCAGCCTGTTGTTACATGCTGACATGCCTCGGTCTTTCTGGTCGTAGGCTGTGAAGCAAGCTGCATACAAACTACGTGTGAAGGCTTTGGGCATTGAGCGTCCGGTAGGCACCCCAACTTTTGGAGATTCAGTCAGAGTTCGTATCCGTGGAGCTGAGCCGTTTTTCTGCGCGTGTGCTAGAAGGCGTGTATCTCTGCGCTGAAGAATCTGTGCAGGATGCTTCGCAGGTCTTGGTCGATAGCCTTCAAGGACTGCGTTTTGTGACGACACGCTTGCCTACCCCATTCGCTGTGGAGCCAAACGCTGGCCCAAGATGCTCAGTCCAGATGAATCTGTTGCAGTGTGTGTTTGCGGATGATGGCTGAGTTCGGCGGGCTGAGCCAGCCTTAGATGAGATCGTCACTATGGAAGAGCGGTGGATGGACCTGATCCAGATGAAAATGAAGTCGCAGCCCGAGTGGAGTCCATCAAGAGTCAACTGCATGGGCTGTCAGATGTGACGTTGTCTCCTTTCTGGAAGGGATCCATCAATTGTGGGGACCCCAGCAAGACCGGAACAGGACATGGGGATTCTGAAGCAATCGCTGCGCGAGTTGTGAGCCCGGTGCCTAAGAACAAGCTTCTTACTGGGCCCAATGGAGCAGAGCATGCATGTTGCACTGTGTCAGAAGCCATGGTATGAGTGCAATCAGCGTGTGAAGCCTGGAGGTCAGGAAATTGACGGCTATCAAGTTGATGGCCTTGAGGAGGAGGCATGGCAGAACAAGAGTTGCTCATGCAGACTTCAGACACTTGGAGCCAGCACGGAATCCGTGGGCAACCATGACTTCTATAGACCGGTGGAGGGGGGACATATCCACGAGGACTTGGGAATTGATCCTAGTGTCAAGCTGCCTCGAGCATTGCCCGTGTCCCTCGTGAACTCCATCAAACCTACTCATGATGGTCCCGAAGGTGCAGACTCTGACAGAGCCTAACGTGAGGATTATCGCATGCGGCAATTTTCAGCAGGAGGCTGCATAAGGTGAAGATCTGAGCACTCAGAATGTGAACATGTTTGCATTGCGAGCTATCGTCAAGGAGATCCCTCCGTTCCACTTGGATTGGGGCAGCAGGCGACGAGAGGGCTGCTTTCTTGAATGTTCCTTTGGGCGGAGACGAGTGGGTGGTCCTTGAACCACCGACCGTATTGAAGAAGTTGGGTCTGATTCCTCATGATGTTCAGCTTGTTCCCATGCAGGCTATTTATGGCTTGGGAGGAGTCCATCCGACTGGAGCAAGGACCGAGACAGCAAGGTTTCGGGCAAGGCTTGTGGAAGTTGTCGTGAGGCCAAGAGCTGGTAGGTATTGACAAGATGGACAAGATGTACGTTGACGACTGTTTGGTGGTTGGGGAACCACCGGTTTGTCAGGCATTCTTGACATTTGCTGGCGATCAGTGGCGTAAGAAGATTCAGGGTTTTATTTCACGAGATTCTCAGGTCAGCATGGAGATTGGTGGAAACGCAGTTCCCTTGAAGACCAACTTGACATTCTCGGGTTTGGATCCTTCGGAGTTCGTATGAGTCAGAGCAAGTGGATCTTACAAGAGCTCAATGGTCGTGGATGGGTGCACCCAGAAGGAATTCAGCTTCTTCCTCAGTTGGCGCGAGCACCTCATGGGGACAAGGATTGGGGACTACGATCAGGCTCTGGCACAAGGCCAGATCAACCCCAATAAACTATAGTAGTTTCCATTTTCTTTTCCATTATCCCAATATAACCCCAACATTGGTAAACCACCCTCCTGATGTGGGTTGGGGTGAGACGCCGACCTGTTTTTCTGGCCGCCACCGTAGAGAAGCGATACAATTTGCAACGGGTTTGGGGTGGTACCGCAGAGGTATATTAGGGCAAGCCCTGGAATACACCGCGGACGGAGACGATGGGAGTATCAAATTCTTGTCAGACGATTCGTTCGCTCCTGAGGGATCTGGGTCTAGATCAGGTCGCATTGTCAAGTACGCTGGAAGCGCTATTCACACTGGCTGTCGCGTCGCGAAGCAATTACAGCTTGGTCAGTTTGCGAGGCTGAGGTAGACGCCATGGCTGAGACGCTGAGTTCTGGCATACACATCATGCATGCGTTGCGTGACCTCCGCACATGCCTTAGACTGGCCGCCAAACAGGGGACAATAGCACTGCAATCATTTTGGCTAAGCGTGAGCGACTCAATTTTGGCAACTGGCGAACTTGGGCATTTGCCTCGCGATGCAGTTGGGTGAGAGACCAGCTGCAACATGAGCAGGTGGAGTTGACGCACACCCCAGGAGAAGTGCTGATAGCGGACAGGCTGACCAAATCCTGCCGAAGACACGGCTGCAACAACTGAAGCTTCTCGCAGGGATCCAGCAAGAGTCTTAAGTTTGTACAGCTCGGACACGTTTGCACTACGGATGCATGGGGAGCCTCAGGAGGATGCTATCTTAGGTCATAGATGCTCTGGTTGTGAAGCATCCTTTGAGTACGTGACCATGTTCTACCGGGCCTATGGCAAAGGAATAGTCCAGCAATGGCCGGATGCATATGCATGTTATATTTTACCACTGCCACACAGAATGTCCACTGGGACAAAAATATTCCTTTTATGCCTTGCAAGAAGAAATGGCCGCAGTAGGCATGGCAGCCTGTACAGGGCGCAGGACCAACAGGCGGATGCCCATTCAGACCGTTGTTCCGTCCTTTGTGTGGCTTACGTAGTGTGGTCATGTGCAGACTGTTGTGACGCCATGAATGTTTTGGTAGCACAGCTTCCGATTGCACTGCAAGAATGCTAAGAGGGAGTGTTTGAGTGCATGGCCGTCAAACAAGGATGACACGCACAATTTGGGATTGTGGCTCAAGATGGAAGTGAAAGAGTGTGTGTTGGGAAGGTTTGGGTTGTGGTTGGGTACGGATGAGCCTCGAGGGCCAGTAGGCGTACTTCATGGAATCTACTGAGTACAATGCACTTGATGACCTCCCTCATTCAGTACGGAGAAACCTGCAGTCCATTCAATCACCTGTTCCTTCGCATTACTCTAGAGTTTCCGATAGCTCCTCACCTGGACAACAACAAAAACTAAAAAACAAAAAATGAAAAGAATGTGTCAGTTCCATATAAACCACAGAGCCCCGGTTTTTGTAGCAGCTCGGCGAGCGTGGACGTTCGCTACCCTGCATAGGCACGCGCACACCGAAATCTTCTAGCTGATGTTCTGAGAAGCCCTGCATTTTGCAAGACTGATCGTCGAGCAGCACGTCATGATATGAAGTCCATTGCAGTCTGCCTGGCCTTCCCAGGCCATACGTTCCAGCGGGGCCACTGCATCGACCTTCTTTTGCCTTAAGCCACCATCTACAAATTCAGTGATGCTTTTGGGAGCTGCAGTTGGCCCAAGCATCTCACACGAGGCCCTCCAAGAGCAAGATCTTTCGAGGCCTGGCTGTTCTTGGCAAGCTGCTCACATCAAAATCAAAGGGCAAGATCCACTTCTCGGATATTCCGCCTCAGCAATTGAAAAGCAGCGACACGTCCTCATGGCAACCGCGAGGATTACCGCAAGGCAAAGAAATCGGTCTCATTTCTAACGAGTTTCTACCTAAGACCTTAGACTACCCATTGCAGAAGCATGCTTCCTTGAAGCCATTGTAGCTGGTTCAGTCAACGAATGCCAAACGCGACCTGCTTCGTGCTCATCAACCCGCATCAGTGGAGTAGCTACACTTACTACCCACTGCCCATGCGGACTTCTAGTGGAGCAACAGTGCAAAGTGTCCTGGATGAAGAATCTGTTTGAGTGCATCCGTCTGGTGGAGCAAATGCCGAGATGTTGCGAGCATCGGCGCTACGCTTGTGCTTTCCTGAGGGCAGTGCTCCCGGGAGCTTCGCATTGGCAGTGCGCTTCTTGTTGCCGAAGGCAACCTGCTGCTGAACCTGGGATGGAAAGTAGCTGCAAGGCTGTTGTTGGATCCCTCCACAGCAAGCGCTTCTGGCCTCACCAACAGACTCCACGAAGCACTCTGTCAGTTCCAGCCTTCAGGTCACTGTAGGCAGCAACCGCAATGCATCCCCGCACCCGGTGCCTCAAGCGTCTTTGCCTGACGACACAGGCATAAATTCGTGGCTACAGAGGTAGGCTCCGCCACAAGCCTTGGTCTGTGGCGAGGGCAATGGGGCTAGGAGATCCATGACCTCCTCCTTGTGCACCTGCTAACAATGAGGGTGCTACCTTCCAAGGAATGGGCACCCAGTTCCCGAAGTAGTAGCGCCTCCAGGAATGAGCACCAGACCTTGTCACCAGCTGATGCCAACACCAGCAGGTCAAGTACAGCGCAGATGGGTAGAGCTTGGTAAAACGCCCCCTTGCTGGCCGGCCAAGAGTGGAAGAGTGGCGCAACACTCCAAGAGTTGCATGCTTCTGGTGGCCTCAGCCAGAACATCATAAGTCCTATTGCCATTGCTGAAAACATCCGCACTTTTAGTACCGTGCGGGACAAGGCCGGGATCTGTTCCTGGAGACGCAATTTGCTTAACGGAGTGTAAGTTGGCCTGTGCCACAGCAGCACTTGATGACATCTATCTGGAACAATTCATCTGAGGTCGTGCACCATAGCTCAGCAGCGAGTGGCCTTGCAGAACTTGCAGCATCATGCGAAGGTCCTCTAGGCGACAGGATGAAGCAGCAAGCTTTTCCGCTGGATGGCGGACCGCATGCGACAACAGCTGAACTCATCCCTGGCGCGGCCTGACAAAGGCAGTGCTTGCTCAGCAGCTCTGTGCTTCAACCAGGTACAACGCCTTGTGAGCAGCTCTTGCCACGAAGGCTGTGTAAAAGGTAGCCTTTGGGTCACCGCCGTTGAACTGAGCACTCGCAAATCGTGCAGCATTGGCCTGAGCATGCTGGTTGGTGAAGACGAAGTGAGGCGGAAAGCTGACGCTATCATGCACCTGCAATCGTCAAAAGTGTTGCCACGAGCGTCTGACCGCATCTCGTGACTTGGGCATCTGCATCTGAACGTAGCTCCACAGCTGCAGGTGCCTTGCCGGGAATTGAGAAGCTGAATGGTTTCAAAGCAACATGTCAAAAAAAAATTAGGTGTTGAGCTGCCGATGGAGAGGATGCTGATGATATCCGCACCTTGGGGAGTGCTCTTTGACTTGAAGTGAAACCAAACCAAGTTTGGTGTCTAAAGGATCCTGATGTCTTGTCGAGAGTTCGAAATCTCAGCAGAAAACCGGGTCACCAGGATCGTATTGCTTGGTTGCCCCATGTCCCACTTCTTCGATCTCTCATTCTCCTCCCTCGCTGATCTTCCCGGTGGGTAGCAAAAGGGGCCGGGCACGATCTAGCAATTGAAGAATCTGTGAAACACCTGCGTAGATTGAGGCCAGAGGCGTGGGGCGTTTGGATCCAGGTTCGGAGACTGGGATGGTCAGTTATCCCACGGCGGGGGGGCTGGGGGCCGCTGGGTAAGCGTTTGCTACCCTGAACCCAGCCGGCTGAGTTCTTGTTGTCCTCGCGTTCCCTGGCACGTTCTCAGTACCTGTGCTACCTGGGGGATAGGTTGGAAGGGGGTTGGTGGGTCTGTAGCTCTCCTCTACCCTTGGGACCGCTTGAGCGGTTGAATTAGCACATGCAGGGCCCATGTGTTCCAAAGCCCCCGCATGGGAATGATGAACAATCAAATGGAAAAGACACTGGAAATTGAAATGGACACTAAGTGGTATAGGCTACAATTGTCGTCTGGTGGCTTCATATGGGGACTGCTCCATTCCTTTTGCCGAAAACTCATCAACCCTCGCACCTTTCGCGGATCTGTCGCGGTCTCTTGAGCACGCAATCAAACTCTGATTTTGGATCATCAGGAACCCAAAGAAAATCATGAACATTCATGAACCAAGTCCTTTGGCAGACCTTTCGCCACGCTTTTGCGCGTCTTTGGCGTGTCAAGAAATCAAACCTGGAACCTTGAGATGCAAACTCGCTCCACCCAATTCAACAACAATGCAAGAGTTTCTGTTCACCCCTCGAATGCTTCCTTCAACTCAAGGGAAGTTGACGGGCTTTATTGCTGACATTCCAAAGCCGGCAACCCAGAAACACAAAAAACAAAGTCCATGGTGGGCTGAAGAATCCGAACTGTGTGATGAATTGCTGTGCTGAACTTTCAGCTACCGCATGTTGAACATGTTCAACGGCTACGTTTACCATGGCTGAAATCACCGTTTCTGCCGTGCTGCTCCCCAAGCCACTTGGAAAGCTCGCGGCTATCCCCGGCCAGCCTAGCGAAAGAAAAGTTGCGTCTGTTTACCGTCTACAGTAAACTGCTTGCAGTAAACAGCTTTCTGCATGACCCAACTTGCCGAGCGCTGCTCCTCATAAATCATGAAACTTATTAGTGCCAACTGATTTTTGCTTTGCGTGGGGGACATGCAACACAACAGACAATGTCCGCCCGACAACAAACTGGTGCATACGCAAGCTGCTTAAGCGCAGAAAGCCCTAGTTTCCTTCCAACTTCACACAAGCGTCGGTACTTGTCTTCGGACTGCTTCGGAAACATATGCACCTCGCGATCCAGAGCTATGGGAGCAAAACTGGCTTACGCTTCCACGGCTGAATAGCTGGTTTCCTGAAAGCCCCGACAAAAATGACAAGGGAGCCCCAAGCGAGCGGCTAACAGCTATCAAGTGGCCAGGCTTGCCTCCGGCGATGCTGCGGGCGGCGTCGCGCTCACCTCCGCGAAGGTGTCCTCGAGTTGCCTGTCAAAACAAGTTGCACAAGCCCCCACCCACCAAGAATGTCTACCTAGCCATGCTCTTCCTGGTCGACGGATCTTTGCCTATGGGCCTCATGCTTTGACCCTGCTTACTTCAAATCACTCTGCCTGCTGCACGGGCCATGTCGTCAGCTCGCGCGTCGCACATGGCACCCTCAGCGAACGCGTGTGGGCGTTTACTGCCAACCATCACGCCTCTGCTCAGTCCCCAGCGATCACTGCCCTGGCCTGGGCCATCGCTAGCTCGTTTGAGCAGCCTCCGAAACAAACAGGAGTGCATGGAAGCAGGACAAAAGGTGTACACCAGTGGCAGCCTGCGCGGGTGGCAGCGATCTGCTGGGCCTGGGACAGGCATGTCGGAAAATTTTTAGTTTGTTGAGTTGATGTGTCGGTGGCCTCAACTGCCGCGCGAAGGACGACGTTCTCCTCCTGGCCAGAAATTTGGGCACTGTTCATCCTGCACAAGTGATCTTGCGCGCACACCCGCCTCCACCACTGCTCGGCCAGCCTCCATCTGCTCGCGCTCGCGTTTGCGAGTGCGCTTCTTCCGCTTCTTGTTCTTGCTGTGCCGCTTCCTGGCTGCCTTTCCTTGGCGATCCTTCTTCTTTTTCTTCTTCTTCTTCTTCGCCTGCCCGAATGCTCTTGAAGCAGGCAAACCCACTGCTGCCAGCAACGCGCCTGCGGCTTATTGGCATTCACAGCCGCAAGGATCGCCACCATGTTGGGGGTCAACTTGGATCGACGGAACAAGTTTGTGGGGGTGTTCAGAACAAGCATCGTGTACTGAGGCC
>CAJNIZ010010719.1:448-11831 GCA_905231905.1 Symbiodinium pilosum | reverse complement strand
GTTGCAAGGTCCTCTTTAATCTGGCAGCCCTGGGCCCCTGCAAGTTTCGAGGCTTTAAAAAAATTTAAAGCGCATGCCTTTTAACAAAGACTTTCTTTAGATCCAGAATCCAGATACCAAATCCTAAACCTGCAGCCCACCAGTTTTATATAAACCCTAGCCCACCAATTTTACATAAACCCTTTTTTAAAAACCTTGAAATTCTTAGCCGCAATCATTTGGGCAAAGGGGGTAGTCTTGCAGGCCCCTGGATCCTCTTTAATGCCCATTGTTGCAAGGTCCTCTTTAATCTGGCGGCCCTGGGCCCCTGCAACTTTCGAGGCTTTAAAAGATTTTAAAAGGCATGCCTTTAAAAAAAATCAGCCTTTAGAACGGGGCCGAGACCATCCCCTTTTAAATCAATCCCCAGAGCGCTCAGAACCGCGGCGGGTTTTCAAGGACCGTATTGAAGATCCCTAATTTCCATTTTTCGGATGCCCCAAATGTTAGGCGGGGAGGGGGGGGGGGCCATCACTGAAGAGGGTCCAACATTAACCAAGCCCAAAACCACGTACTAAGTCCCCCTGACCCTCCAGGCAGTCAGGGCTTATGTAACGCGAGGCTGAAAGCGAAGTTTTTCGTAAAAAACAAGGCTTCGGCAACCCTGACCCCGAAATGAGGACCCTACACACTAAATCCTAAAGCAAAAATCGTGGTGCCATATACAACCCTAGTATCCTCCTTACTAACGTAGTTCCCTATAAATCACTCATATAACCCCTTCAATCAGTTGAGACTATAGCTCATATGATAGTCATAGGGTCCTAGTTTGGGGGTCGGGATGGGGTTGCCAAGGCCTTCTTTTCTATTTAGGTTTCAGGGCTGAGGCTACAAAGTGGTAGAGTCCAGGGAGTCCAGGGCTCTCCAATGCCCCTAAACCCTGAACCCGGAACTCTAAGCCCTAAACCCTAAGGCGTTAACTCTAAACCCTTTTTCGCATCTGGGCTCGCACACAGCCAGAAGGTCAAATCTCACTCGCTACAGAGGACGTGCAACAGTTTAATTGCAGTAGGAACACGATGAATTTTCGCGGCACGCTTGCTGCAATGCCCATTTTGGGCTGGGTGACTTACAAGCCGTTGCAGAACCCTAAACCCTAAAACCTACATCCCTGGACTCCAACCTCTACCTTCGCTACTGCACACCCAATGATAGCCTGCAACAGGGATGATATTATTTATGGGCGTTGACATAATCATATCAATGGTTTGAGCAAAGACACCTGCGAATTCTTTGCAACACTGTTATGCTCAATGTGCTGCAAGCGGGCCTTCTCAAAATACGACCTTACCCTTTCGAACCCTCCTCAATTATTGGAAACCTTAAACCCTAAACTCCAAGTCCCAGACCCTAAACCCTCAGCCCATATCCCAAACCCTCAACCTTTACGTAGGGTTTAGGATTTAGGGTTCAGGGTTTAGGGTTTAGGGTTGAGAGCCCATATCCTGAGTTCAACTCCGAACATTGGGATGACGAGCTTATTCTGCGGACCCGGGGTACCATGGTTGTCAGCGTGCCGGCGGCTGCGCGCGCCGGCGCGCCAGTCACAGGCGCATCCAGGAAGCCAATGCCTGCGCCGCTTGAACACTGGACCACAAATTAAATGGGAGAGATACCTTAAGAGGACCCCCCACCCTGTAATAGTGGGTAAGAGAAGTATAAGAGGACCTTTATATACATATATATATATATATGTAAATATATGCACTGTTCTCATGTTTGTCCCTTAGAGTCACTATTTCTGGGTGGGGAGTCCGGCTAAGAGATACCGCTAATTGATTCGCCGTTTAAAGATAGGTGTGTATCTACCTGTCTATACCATGTACACATCGTGAACTTGGCGCTTAATAATGCTCGGGGATTTATGCATGTGATAGAGCATGTATACATGTGCTCAATTCTCTGATGCATACGTAATTTGATGTAACGTCCGTCAGGATACAGTCAACTCGAGTCAGAACACCTATAAACTCAATAGGGTTTCTGGTTAAGGCATCAAGGCCAACAGATTTGGGAAAGGGCCATCCTAAACAGGTCAGCATCACAACTCCGTGCCTCGAGCTGAGAGCACGTGAGCAGCCTGCACAAATCCAGAGGTTTTGGGGTTCAGGGTCTAGGGTTGAAGTAGGTTTTAGGGTTTAGGGTTTAGGATTTAGGGCTTCGGGTCTAGGATTTCGGGTCTAGGTTTTAGGGTTTAGGCTTTAGGGCCATGGCAGGCATCGAGGGCTGAAGCTGAGTCAGTGGAAGCCTTCAAAGGCTCCATGGGACCCAGAAAATTTCTTGCAGCTTTTTGTCATCCTGCACAGGATTGAGTGTTTAGGGTTGGGGGCTTGAAAATTGTGAGGCTAGGAAATTAGGGTTTGAGTTCACCGGCATCATGCACCTACTGCCACAGGCTTGCAAGCATCTCCGCCTGCAGTATCCCCCACCAGTTGAGCACTGCGCTCATGACAATGCCCCTAGCTTGGGCACTGCCCCCCCCCAGTAACAGTCTATATTAGGAGTCCTATTAAGGGCTATATATAACCATATTATACTTTTTATCCAACTGTTACTGAGGGGGGGCAGTACCCAACCCCTAGCGTACGGGAATATTCGGAAGTAACCTGATTGACGCAAGCTGATTGACGGAACAAATGCACCCTAAACCCTGACACGGCCAAGGAAAGTGATGCAGCTTGCTAACCATATATAGCTCCATCACCATCCGTCTTCACAAAGGACTGGCGAAATAACGTTATCATCTAGAAGCCACTATACTGATCTGATGCAACAAAATGGAAGTTTCCCTAAACAAGGGGACCCCAATATATAAACCCCAATATATCTCTAATCCTTATTATGGGGGCCCCCAAAATGGGTTACTCTAAACATTTGGTCTCCAAGCTCCTTCTCCTCACTTCCCACCACAAAGCCAGACCACCTTAGCCCTCAACGACAGGGTTTAGGGCTTAGGGTTTAGGGTTCAGGATTTAGGGTCTAGGGTTCAGGATTTAGGGTTTAGGGTTTAGGGATTAAGGTTTTTAGAGATTAGAGTTTACGGTACCTGCTGGGCGACAGCGGGTGCAGTCGTGCTGCTGTCCACCACCAGAGAGCCTCTGAGCTCCAAAGTTTTGCGATCAGGGTGTGAAAAATTGGCCATGTAGAGAGTAGATTGGGCTGCAACCTTACAACATAACTGGTAGGTAAGGCCGGTGCATGTAATTTAGGTGGTTTTGGAAGGCATGCTATAGTTGCTACACGCTTATGAAGGTTATACGAGGCTAATATTACTAGTTATTCAGGCTTCTACATTAGGGTTACTAGCCTGGCGCTCAAGATTCGAGGCCTAGTCCCTCGCATGACATCGTGAAGCTGTCAGATGCACAGATGAAGCTTCAGAGTTATATGTGCTATGGTCTAAACTCCTAGTCCCAGCATCCTCCTTAATAAGCCCTATAATACTCCCCTGTAGAATCGCCTGTGCAACCCCCCTGTAAGGAGTTTAGACTATAGCTCAAATGGTCACCTCATCCATTACTATGACCACAACGGATAAGAGTAGTCACGTCAGAGCCCCATCTAAGCTTGACACACATCTCAGACTTCAAAGTTGTAGCGATGCAAAATGAAGGTTTGACATGGCGGTGGTGGGACAAACATACTGGGAATCTCTGAAAAGAAACCCTGAGAATTGTACATGACACAACTTTCCTTTCTGTTCCCAAGCCACAAGGCTTGTTCTACAACCTAGAGTGCGCCCTAAAACTGCGGCGATGCTCAAAGGTGATGTCAGTCAAGTAAACTGTTTTATGGCCTGAACAGTACTGGCATGTGGTTGATACGAAAAGCCCCGCATGACCCTGACTACCTTATACCTGGGGAGGCATCATATCTTAGGATACTGAGGCCATGCAGGAGTTATCGTATCAACATGCGTAACCAAGCGAAGTAAAGCAGTCACTCGGGCTCCACTGTTTTCCCTGACTCAAGCCGGCTTCGGGCAGTCGCGTGCTCAGCTGCTTGCACTTGCATGACACCACAATGATGGATGACTACTCAGAACCCTTTTGGAGAGTACGTTGGGGTAAGCTGCATTTCGTTTCACATCCATCAAGGGGGGTCACCCAAAGTACATCTAGAGCGGTCTTGGTGAGTCCATATTTGGCTTTCTCCATGACCAAGCGGAGAAGTGCGCTGTTGCCTAGGCGCTTTGTGAGAGGATCAGCTATCATGTACTGCCCAGGAAGCCAGTAAACACTGGTCTTCAAAAGCTCAGCACTTTTGGCCATGACAGCCACATCCAATTGTGCTCTTCTGCACAAACCAGCTGATCCTGATCGCCTATGAAACAAGTCGTACAGAGCCCGAGCATCAGTCACAGCAGCACCATCGTGATCATCACGAACACGAACAACAGCAATCGTCTCATCATTGCCGTATCGGCTGCCATCGTTCACACAGGTTCCGGGAACAGCCACTTCGCAGAACAAAGCCTTTGTCCACTCCAGCTCTGCCAGCCCATCGTCCATGGCCAAAGCTTCAGAGCCCAGGGAGGACTTCACAGCGCGGCGGAGCCGATTTCCAGCTGTTGATGCTGAGGTCCGAAACTTTGCCCTCTATGATGTCACGATCAGCGAAAGCAACAATAAATCCACCTTGGCTTTTGTCGCCCTCCAGGTTGCCCACGGAAGCGTCTGAAAAGACCATCCAAATGCCCCGCTCCAAAGGGATTGGGAGCACTCGCAGCCGCACATCCGATGTGCGTTTCAGTTCCTGGATCGTCTTGTTGATCAGCTTCAATTGCCGAACCTTAGGCCCCTCCTTTCCCCATGCCATTGCGAGAGCACAGGCTGCCGCGACATCCGGCCTCGATTCTCGGCCAAGCCATAGGAGAGATCCGCCGGCTCCTCGAAGCAACGTGGTCTCCCGCTCGTCAAGAACTCGGTCCTCGTCCTTGATCTTGTCCCGGGGAAGCACCACTGGTCGCAACTTCTCGTTGATATATCTTTCCATTGAAACCTGGATCTCGTAGTTGTCGAGCTGGTAGACTGTCCTGCCAAGGTACTCGCCTGAGCCTTTGTAGATGGTTCGCCATCTCCCGAACCGGAAACGACCACGTAGCCTTTCCATCAGGCCACGGTGGCGAGGATTTCCTCCCTGGAGAAAATCATCCACATCTAGAAGCACCAGCCCTGCACAGCCTCTTCTTCCATGTTGGCCTTCTTGTACGTCTCGTCTTCCAGCTTGATCTTCTTCAGCAGTGAACGGGAGCACATACAAACAGGGGTCGAACGTGGATTCCAGGTAGCCAAGTTTCTTCAACACGCGCCGCACGGTTCGGCGCCACATGGCAGGCGCGTTGACGAGTCCATAAACTGCTGTAAGGACTCTGATAATTTCGTCCTTGCCCTTTCCCGGGATGCCGCTTGGCGGCATAGTAGCGAAGAGCGGCCCTTGCTCCCTCTCATGGTGGTCTGACTGACCAAAGGCACTGCTAACATCCATGATCACGAGCTCGTAGTGGAGGCTACTCAAGATCTGGAACGCCAAGTACACAGTCGGTGTCGCCGGTGTCGGCGCGTACCTTTCCAGCTCCTGAGCATCCGGGTCTCGATGTCCAAGCAGGATCCATCGTGCCTTTGCCTTCCAGCTTTGTCCAAGTTCTTGCTGCTTCTTCGTCAAGATGAAGCGCGAGGGCATTATGCGATGGCTGAGGGACTCCTTTATCTTCCTGACCTCTTCGGGGTCGGTCACAAAGCTGATGGCGCTCGATCCTTCAAGATTCTCGATCTCCGTGATCTTCGCCTCGTCGAACATCTTACGTTCTTGCTCCGTCAAGGTGCGTTCCTGGATCTCCTTGCCAGACTTTTTCGTGAGGCATATCCATCCAGAATGTAGCTCAGAGTACGTGTAGAAGACGTCCGCCTTGACCAGTTTACCAAAGGCTTGCAAATCCCTGGCATTGGCAATCACTGGGAACTTCCTCTTGTCTCCCCAAGGGGTCACACAGTCCGCCACCCAAATTCCGCCAATCTTTGACTTGGGTTGTGGCGCTCCGGGGTGTCCAGAGCCGTCATGACCTCTCTTCAGGCCACGGTCAAAAAGCCTCCGATCCTCACCCACGCCATCACCACGGTGAGTTGGTTCAGAGACAGTGACTCCTGGATCAGGATGTCCAGGCCGAGGCCGGTAAAACAGCGTGGTCTCAATGTTCTTCACACCTGTTGGCAGGACTCGGCTCAGTTCTCTCGGTCGCTCGTCGCCAGTGAACTCCTCGTCTGCTACGACCTTGCCGGCGTCGAGGTCCACGGTGCGCCGACGGATCACATCGGACCACATCGGTCCCTTGCTGCTTGACACTCTGAACCTGTCGGCATTGTTGTCGTAGCGGGTCCACTTCTTTGTCACAACTGCTTGTGGCCATTGTCCGCGAGCCTCCAGCGGGACCACAGGAGTCGGTGCCGTAGACGACGTGGATGGCTCATGCCCTGCTCGTAGTTCAGGTGGTGCTGCTTGGCCTTGTGGTTCACGGTACTGCAACGGTGCTCGCTCTGTGGTTCTGGTGACAGTTGCCCTCTCAGCATGTGCTAGTGGTTCATGTACTAAAGGGCCCCCAGGTGGTGGTAGTGATTCGCTCGGAACTGCTCCGTCGTCCTGCGGTGACTGAAGCTGGACGGTGTCCGGCGAATAGTCCTCCAAGTCTGAAGGCAGCTCGTCCATCTCGGCTCCTCCCGGTGGTGGCGGTGGTGATTCGCTTGGAACTGCTCGGTCGCCCTGTGGTGGTACTCGGACAGCTGGTGGTTCTTTCGGTCCATCAAGGGGGGATCTTTCAAGATCACCCTCGTCAACATTCTCCTGACTCACGTCCACGAACCCAAGTTTCTCACTGTCGAACTTCAAGCGCTCCTTGGCCATGAGCAGGTCCCGTGGTATGACCTCCAGTCCTTGAACCTCCAGAGGTCCCATCTCGAAAACTTGCGAAGCATTACACTTCCACAATTCTCCACGCCTCGAGACCCACACCGTGGAGCCACGTTGTAGGATGACGTAACACGGTCCAACTTTTGAAAGGGCACCGCGGCGGCCCTGCCGCCACACGACCACAGGTTGCCCCTCCGAGAAGACCTTGGTCTCCAGCTGCCGCCGTGGTCTTGCCCGGCTTGCTCGTTGGAACGAGTTCTTGGCGTCGAGCTCCATCAATGCTTTCCTTGCCGCATCTCGGAGTTCTGCTGCTCTTGTCCAGGCTTTATCCTGCGTCACGGACAGCTCGTAGTGCTTGTCGTCGCTGGCCAGATCCAAAGCTACCCGGGGTTGACGGCCGAGAACTCGCTGGGCCGGAGTGAAGCCTGACCGGTTGATGCTCGTCTGAGGAGCCCAGGCCGACTCGAAAACCAACAGCTCCACCTCGTCCATGTCGCGGGGCTGGGCTATCTCGCGGCTCTTGTAGTAGACCTTCTTGAAGAGATCGCCCCGCCTTTCGCACACACCATTTTCCCATGGTGCCTCTTGGTCACACACTATCGGCTGGATGCACATCCGCTCGATCCCGGTCTGGAAGTCGCTGCCGGTGAATTCCGTGCCCATGTCATACAACAAGAAGTCGGGCGGTCCAAACGTTCTCACCCAAAGTCTCTCAAACGCCTTAAGGGTGAGCTTTGCCGAGCGGCGAAGGGGATCTATCAAACCGAAGGTGGAGTACAGCGTGCCAAGGCATGTCACGTTTAAGACTGGATGTTCAGTCTTGTTGTCCAGGCCGTGGATGAAGAGCACGTCTATCCCGATGACAACGTTGAAGTCGTAGCACCTCGGGGTAGCTGCGGGCAACCTTGTAGGTGGTCTCTGTTCCAGGTCACACCCCGCACATCGAAACTCGCGCTGCACATACTGAATGATGTCGTTTCGGCAGCCTGCCGCCTTAAGCAGACGGACGAACTCGGCACGACCCGGGTGTCCCAAGTTGACGTGTGATCGCAGCACTGCCCGCTGCTCTTGCACGCTGAGTTCATGACCCTCGGCCAGCACCAGAGTCTCAGGCTTGTCCCAAGCATAAAACACCATGGCAGAGTTGGCCTCGAAAACCTTCCTGGCCACCGGGCCTTGGCACTCTTTCTCGCACCACTTCCACTCGTCATCTTCTCTGACTGCTGTCCAGCGCAAAGTGGATCCAGGCAGAGCATGACCAGGTAGCCCTGCTCCTCCGTCCATTTGGCACGCTTGCCACTTCCGCGAAGTTCGAAGCTTTCATCACGAAGCTGTTCAGGTGGTGGTAGCTGAGGTGGTCGAAGGGGAACATGACCAGGCCGACCGTTCTCCATGTAGACATCCACATAGAGATTGACATGCTCTTGCTCACAAACTGCCCAGTGCAGTCATCATCCTTGCCGCCGCTGAGGCTGTCAAGGCTCTTGAGCAAGTCTTTCTTGACATTTCGGCAGAGAGTCACCTCAATGGGGTCGTGCCGGACATCGTCGAGCTCGTCCACGAAGTTCTGGTGGAACTCTTGGACCACGAAGACCGTAACCTCCTCATCGCCGAGAAGGTAGTCGGTGGGGTGCTTTCGCGCGATGTCCAGAACATTGACCTCCCCCTCATCGATGTTGAAAATCACCCGAGCAGACAAAGGCGACTTGACCATGGCATTTTTCACTGCCGGAATCCTTGTCCCGGTGAAGCTCCAGACATAGCTCCGGCCAGGGTCCACCATTGTCGCCAGCATGTCCATGCTCTCGTACGACAAGCCAATCTCGTCGATCACCTCCTCCTCGCCTAAGCCGCCGAGGGATTCCCACTCTCCATCCATGAGTGCGTCCTGTCCGGGTTGTAGCCACCAGACCGAAGAAACGCCCCCATCACGTCGTCCCATTCGGACATCAAGGTCTGATCCATGCACTTGGGGCATTTCCAGGCCATGCGGTCCCGCAACTTGTGTGGTCGAAGGGCCTCCTGCTGGCAATTCAGGCAGAGTTTGACCTCGAAAGCTGTCATGATGTCGTTGAGGTCCAGGCCGCTCCAGGTGAAGTGGCAGTCGGGGTCGCCCCGAGCACAAAGCCACAGATAGGCCTTCCGAGTCTCGTGCCAGTTGAGCGTCAGCTCCCCGATCCGACACAGAGCGCAAGACCTGGTCGGCGCCGATCCCGGCATGAGCACATCCAAGGTGGCTTGGGCCAAGTCTCTGTCGTACTCCCACTCTCCCGCCGACGTTGGTGGTGGGAAAGCCTGGCTGTCCGGAGTCCCAATGCTGAACTCGTCCACGTCCATGCCCGTCCTGGCTCGTTGCCCTCCGCAAGGATGTCGAGGAGGATGCCTGGGGATCTCCGTGGCGGTTGGTGGCGCCATCGGTCCTTGAGAGCTCTGGCCCGCCGCTGCCGAGCTCGGTGTTGTGCTTGCTGCCGGTCGTGCCGTAGGCGCCGTGGTACCCGGTGTCCTTCTGGTCGTTGGGGGTGTCGACGTTCGGGCCGGTCTCGCAGACGAAGCTGCCTGCAGTCGCTGTAGGCGTCGTCGAGCTCGTCCCGGTACTCTTGGCCGCCTTCTTGGCTGCTTTCTCCTCCTTGATGCTCTGGGGAGTCTTGTAGTTCGGGACCTGGTGCACCAACACTGTGTTCCATTCGGTCATGCGGTCCGGAGTCAGCTTCGGGATCTGCTCGATCGCGCCGCACTCCCAACACTTGGTCCAGGCCCAGTCCCGATTGCAGCCGTGGCTCGTCGAAGAGTGCATGCACGTTGGAGATCGGCGAAGCACGGGTGCCAAGTACTGGCTTCTGCCGATGTGCTGCACGATGGGCCGGCGCGTCCCAGCTTCGTCTCGAACCACTGGGATCGTCGGACCCTTTGCTGAGGATGCTTTCCTCGAAGCTTCCAGGAGCTCGGCTTCCTTCTGCTGCATGTCCAACACTTGCTTCTCCAGGCGCTCCCTCCGAGCTGCCAAGCGCCGGACGTCCCGAAGCTCCGGCTGCTGGACCACCAGCAGCAACGAGTTGATGGCTTGCATCCAGCCCGCCAATCGCAAGCGCAAGAAGAATCGCCTCCAGCGAAAAGCGCATGTCGAAGGCATCGAGATGTCGAATTGGTTTGGGAAGAGGTCGCTCTGACCAAACTTGAGATCTCCCAAAGCTGGCAGTATTCGGCATGGAAAATCCTTTACCAAACTCTGTGATGCTCACTTCGACATGGCCTGTGTCTCTCCTATGCATTCGCTGCACCACTCCCAGGTTGGTATGGAACATGTTCAGACCTACCATGTCGATGACACTGCCCATGTCTGTCAGAAGGTATGCAGGAAGCAAGCATGGAACTGGACCAGGAACAATCTGAACACGAAGTAGCCCTGAGCAGCCGCCCATTCCGATTGGAATGTATGCGATTGGAGTTTTCTCCTCAGACCCGCACACACCCCTGACTGTTCCACCATCCTCGTTTGTGTGTTTGACCCTCATGCCAAAGGTGGACATCAGGTGTTGGTCCAGCTTTTCCAGCGTTGCCTGCCCGATCAACCCATGTTGTGCCGCCGTGTCCACCAACGCCCGCCCTGGAATTTCGATTGCCGTGGCAAAGTTGTAAGAAAGCAAGTTCCGGGACAAAGTTGGGTTCGGCGTTTGGCTCGCAGAGCCGGCAAAGAAGCAGAAGTTGTCGACATGTCTCTCTCGCATGTATTGCTCTGCCATCGGGTCAGCAGCGCTTAAAGTCATGTAACCTGCGGTGCTAGATGCCGAAGGTTCCACAAAGAACATTGCAGTCGTGGGCCTCTGGCCGCCGGACTGTCCGGTGCCTCCGCTCTGCGGTCGGCTCTGCTGGCGAGCTTTCAGCGGGCAATTCCTTGACCAATGTCCAATCTGCCTGCAAGTGTGGCACCTTGACTTGGCCTTGAGCTCCTCCAAGGTCAGGCGAGGTCGTCGATCGCCACCTTTCTCGAAGCCACGGCCAATCCTGGTGTCCTGCAGTGCCCTGCGGTGGTCCATGTAGGAGCCGTAGACACCGAAAGTGCCTGGCTGGGGGCGCTGGCGCCCACCATCCTTGTAGCCTTTTCCTTGGCCAAAGCTTTTGCCCTTAGGCCCTTTTCCGAACTTGCCCTTCTGCTTCCCTTTGCCTTTTCCTTTTGCACGGTCGCGAGCCTCATAGAAAACCCAAGTCAAGTAGTCATCCATGAACTCGATCGCCTCGGTCTCCTCCAAGGCCTCGGGCGCCTCATTGTCGAGGACCATGTAGATCGAGCCAGTGACGTGGTCATACTCCAGCATGTCCTCGAAGAGGTCCAGGCCACCGTAGTCACGGTCGTCCTCGCCGTGGCCCTCGCCAAAGTAGACGGCGTGCTCGTCGTCGTCCCAGTCGTCGGCCCAGTATGACCGTGTCGGGGTTTCATCGAGGG
>CAJNIZ010010717.1:0-11321 GCA_905231905.1 Symbiodinium pilosum | reverse complement strand
TTCAGGGTTTTGGGGTATAGGGTTTAGGGTTTAGGGTTTCTACTGAATGGTAGGAACCAGAAGGTCAGCATCTTGGCGAAATGAGCCCTTGAAGCATTCAAAGTCTTCAAAATGGGCAAAAGTTCGGGAGTCGGCAACGGAGATCAGAATGGGGTGAGCGCGTTCCCCACGTTCATAACTTCTGGATATGAACTACCTGAACCCCAAAGTATGTAGACTTTTGGGCTGTGTTTAGTGATTTTGGGCTAGGTGTTTACCTAGATTAGGGGTCCAGGTATATCTTCACCTGTGTTCTGACCTTACATATCCAGCACAAAAAACTCGAAAGAAACACGTTTGACACCTGAACCACGAACTCCTAAGAATCGCTGAGCTCGGAGCTCGAAACCCAAAGCTCCAAAATTTTAAAAAGCACCTTAAGGGTCCAGTATACAATATGCATATACTTTGGTGTCGTTATGCTTGTAGTAGGAACTCTTAAATAGGCTTGTCGGCTTGTCACTAATGACATACCTTGGACCTCTAGGAGAAGTGAACCGGGTTTAGGGTTGGGGCTTCTGAAGAAAACGCGGGCAGACCTACGATACATTTATGCCTTATATGTAGTATAGTTTTAACTCCTTGAAGGGGGTTATCCAGGGGCTTATATAGGGGACTGTTATAGGGCTTGCTAAGGGTCGGGGGATACTAGGAGTTTAGACGTAGCTTCTCTCCGGAAGCCTAGTTCCTCCACTTGAAGCCCCTTGCTGAAACTCTGAACAAAAAGAAACCCAAGACCTCGAACCATACTCGGAGGTCCCTGGGTACTTAAGCTACTTATGACTGTTTAGAGGTCCTGAACCCAAAAGCCTGGCCTTGTGGCAAAATTTTAGGGGTCTTCGACTATCATTTTAGCAACTTTTGGGGTCCAGCTACCGGTCAATGTTAGTAATCAAAGGGGATGAAGGGTCCCGTGGCAGCCCCTTCATCCACCCCAGCGGTCGTAGCTCCAATTTCTGTTTCTTAAGCCTGAAGCCCTAAACCATGCTGTCATTCCCTGTGCTAAGTCCTGACTACAGAACCTATAGTCCCCATTAAGTAGGTAGAATGTGGCTCTGGGTGTTTTTTAGAATATGATCCCCATATACCCCATATTCTATCCTCTTTAGGGGGGCTATAGACCCCTAAATGGTAGCTCCCCTTTTCTTTTGTCTGTCATTCCCTTTCCCGACCGTAAATCCTGAGCCTCGAACCTAAATTCCAAACCCAGGTTTCATCCCATCACAAGCAGCTTCGATTCCAGCATCTTCAGCGAGATCTGTTAACTCCTTTCAGCAGCTTGGCTGACGTTAAGGAGTTTTAAACCCTAAACCCTCAATCCTAAACCCTAAACCCTTTTTTGGATTAAGTTACCAGACTTGGCTCATCTTTACCTAAAAAGGGTTACATATAAACTGTAGTCTAAACTCCTTAAAGGGGGTTATATAGGGGATTATGTAGGGGACTACTATAGGGGCTATGAAGGGGGATACTAGGAGTTTAGACTATAGCTCATATGGGTTATGCCCAACTCACCACAATATGATGCGTGCAGAACCTGGACCCCAACAGTAGGTGAAATAATAGCCCAAAAATCCTTGAGCGTAGCCCAAAAGGTCATTATTCTACATACTTCTGGGGTTCAGGTAAACTCTACAACCCTAAACCCTAATCCTTAAACCCTAAATACCCTAAACCCTATACTCCCTATATACAATAAACCCACCGCAAACCAGGAAGTCGGAGTCCTTCTGCATGCAGGCTGGGGCATGCATTCTTAGGGTTTAGGGTTTAGGGTTCAGTGTATAGAGTTTAGGGTATATAGGGTTTAGGATAGGGTTTCGGGTTTACCTGAGCCCCAAAAAGCATGCAGAATAAGAACCTTTTGGCCTGTATTTAGGAGTGTTGGGCCAGTATTTTACTATTGTTGGGGTGTTGGGGTCCAGGTAGGGTTTAGGGCTTGAGATTGTTAGGTTCTAGGGTGTGCATGTCCAATCCTTTCCAGGATTCAGAAATATGTTTATAAACTGCGCAGAAGCACAAGCCCCAAATCCTGAGTCACCATGACCCATTCTCTAAGGTTGACTTAAACACTAGCCCAGAAGGCCATGACGTTTTTGGGGGTGTAGATTAGTTGGATAACAGGTAGCAAGCCTGCCTTGTGGCTCGCCTCTGGTTCGCAAGGAATGAAGGAATGGATCCCTGTAGCAGCGCATAAAGAACCCCGAATAAAGCGGTACTCTCCATTTTTGCTTTCTCTAAACCCTAAGCCTTATAAACTCTAAACCCTGAACCCTAAATGTCCTTATATCTCTATAGATCCCTACAACCCCTAGTAGTTGCCTTTTCTTTTTCCATCCCTAAACCCGACCTCCCTGTAAACCCCAAACCGTGAACCCGAAAACCTTAAACCCCAAACCCTATGCCCTAAACCCTACACCCAAACCCTAAACCCTACACTCCAAACCCTAAATCCTAAACCTTATCATCAGAGTTACTTGGAGGGTCATGTGAGTTTAATAAGTAGGTTAATAATGGGGATGATTGGGGTTAGTATATGGCTTGCAGGGGGCATTAACCCACGGTCCCAACGACCCTCCAAAATCATAAACCCTAAACATTTAGGGTTTATGGTTTAGGGTTTAGGGCTTAGATCCCTATAAAATCCCTATAAGACCCTATAGAACCCCTATAGTGGGGTAACCAGGATGACCAGTCATCATTGCCTAAGCGCCGTCAGCCGCTACAAGTGCCAGATCAGGCCAGCATGGTTTAGGGTTTAGGGTTTAGGGTTCAGGGTTAGTGTTGACCTGAACCCCAACAGTATGTAGAATAATAGCCTTTTGGACGGTTTTTAGGGGCGTAGGTCTATTATTTTACCTACTCGTGGGGCCCAGGTGGGGTATATGAGGTTTATTGGATAACTGTTTAGTAGGGTTTAGGGTATAGTGTTTAGGTTTTTTAGGGTTCAGGATAGGGTTTAGGGTTCAGGGTTTGCAGGGCTTAGGGTAGGGTTTAGTATACACTGATTTAGGATAATTATTGGGTTTAGGGTATACAGAGTTTAGGGTAGGGTTTGGGTTACAGGTTTTTTTTGGATAAGGTTTAGGATTTGCGGTCTAGGTTCAGGGTATAAAGTTTAGCGTTTAGGGCTATGGGTCTTGTGCAAAGCCTGTGATAAGGGTCCCAATATATGCCCCAATTTCATGGCTGCTGGGTAATTCAACGGAGAGCAAGTGGAGTGCCGACAAAACCCCCAATAGAAAATGATGCCTCAAAGAGGGGATACTTGGGCACTCATTATAGAGCAAGGTCGTATTCTCCTTGTGGTTCTACTTCTTCCAAGAAGAAGAACTTGACTCAACCTCTGAAGTAAACACAAGACTATACTCATATGGTAGTTTCCCAAAATAAGGAGACCCCAACATAGACCCCAAAATACTATAATCCTTGTTATAGGGGCCCCCAAAAAGGTACCCCTAATTTTGGGAAACACCCATATTTACCTATGGCAGGCATATTCCGTCCCCCCTTCTCCCTAAACCCTCAGCGTTTAGCTGTGGAGTGTGTGAGGAATGTCTAAGAAATTAAGAACTGACGGATCGTTACAGTTGCTACATTGTTCTAAGAAAGGAGATCCCATGCAGGGTACCAAGTATAGACCCCTAAACTTTCAAGACCCTAAGCCCGGGTGAATTCCGCACATTCTCTCGGGGTGTGGGAATGGAGCCCTGAGGATCCAAAGGACTGGAAGTATGAAGCAGGGTTAGGAAATGTGAGTAGCACTAGGCAGGAAAAACCTAGGAGTCACGAGAAAGGCAGGTACGGACATGTGTTAAAACCACCTCCTTTTTCACCTTGCGGTAAGGGGAAAGACATGACACAGGGAAAGCCAAGTTACAGACATACTTAAAACCATTCCCCTTTGTCCCTGCGATAAGTAGGAAGACTTGACAGAAGAAGCCGGGTGGAACCAGCCCATTTTCACCTTGCGATCAGTGGCAAGACATGACACAGGGAAGTCAGGTGCAGACATATGTCAAAACCACCTCTTTTTGCCTTCGCGAAAAGTCGGAAGACAGGACAGATGGAAAGCCAGGCATAGACTTATGTTAAAACCACCTTGTTGTCATTTTGCGATGGGTGGAAAGACATGACAGATGGAAAGCCAGGTCCAGACATGTGTTAAAACCAGCCCATGTTCGCCCTGTCATACGAAGGAAGACATGACCGTTGGAAGGGAGAAAGCAAGGTACGCACATACATTAAAGCCAACCCCTTCGTCTTGCGAAGGCCAAAAAGAGAAGACAGGTGAGAGAGGGCAGCAAAGTACAGACGTATGTTAAGACCACCCCCTTTCCCCTCGCGATAAGTAGACAGACATGACAGGGAAAGCCAGGTACAGCACACGCTAACCGCTAACACCATTACTTTGCGATAAGTTGGAAGATATAACAGAGAGAAAGCCAGATACAGACATAGGCTAAAGCCACACCGCTTTTTCCTATCTCACGCCTGCCCTTTTCCCAACTCACGCCTCAACCGGGGACCCTATTAGGGTTTAGGGTCCTTGTTTTAGAGGTTGCACGGGGCTGTAATATTCCCTCCGTTCGAATAGTAAATACGCCCCCCAAACCCCAAACCTCTTGTATTCAATATGTCGACCAATATATAAGGTCTCTGATGCAGGAATATGTAATATCAGAGCTGGGGGGGTGTTGAAGATCAGTACGGAGTGATTAGAACCACATGGCAAATTAGATTGTAACTTGCAGTGTATACGGGTATATAGGGATTTATGGGGTTCACCGCGTGTGCGAGGATGTCTGTAAACCCCCTAAAAAAGACCCGGTTATCGTATGCATACTGTAGGGTTCTTACTATAGGGGTTGCGCTTAGGAAAGCCTGAAAAAGATAACATCAGACCCTCAACCCTAAACCCTAAACACTAAACTGTGCTCCGTAGCACGAAAGTCTGCAGGGCTGGACGAAATGCTGGGATTTCTGTTCTGGGTTGTACAAGGCGAGTGAGTATATAGTCCCCGTTAAGTAGATAGAATATGGCTTTGGGTCTATTATAATAAGATCACCATATACCCCATATTCTATCTACTTAACGGGGGACTATACCCTAAACCCTAAACCCTACTGATGGGGACCATAGGGTAATCTGTATTGTTGTGCGCTATGCATCCTGCACCCCCATGGTATCCCCCTAGGCACAACCCTCACCGCACCACAGCTCAGGCTGGGGATTGGTAAAGCCCTTACGGGTTTAGGGTTTAGTTTAGGGTTTAGGGTTCAGGTGTTCGGGACTTAGGGGTTTAGGGTTTAGGTGTTAGGGGTTTCGGTTTTACGGTTTAGGTTGTAGGGTTTAGTGTGTAATCACTAGGCAGACACCTTCATGCTTCCTCCTTAAATACGTGTGCTGATTCCATACAATTCCTTCTGCGGTGCTTTTGTCATACAATCAATTCGGAAACTCCGCATAGTTAGTTCTCAACATCAGGCCTGATGTATCATCCACACGGCCCCTAAGGGTCCAAGGACACAAATAATAGGGTTTTAGGGCCCAAATGCCATTAGTATTATAGTATTTGGGCCCAAAAACCCTATTATTTGGGTCCTTGGACCCTTATATAGTCCCCATATATCCCTATATATCCCCCTATAATCCCTTTAAAGGGGCTCTATTATTTGGGTCCTTGGGCCCTTAGGCCTTAGGGGACTCAAGCTCCACAACACCATCGCCAGCCGCAACCATACTGCGCTTACAAGGATCCACCCTCCCCCTACTGCGACGTAAGCGCACCACCAAGGGAAACAGCAGAAAGATCCTGTGGTTTAGGGTTTAGGGTCACCCTTATAAACCCCACACCCCGAAACCCTAAACATTTAGACGTTCCCTTTTTCCGGCTCCGGGCTCCTACTGAAGCCCTAGTGCCACTTCAGCTTTGATGCTTAGGGTTTAGGGCTTCTCAAACTTAGCAAGCCCGGCGATATGTCCGCAAAAAACGCAGTCCTTCTTACACGGCCTCCCCACAAGGGAATCGCCATTCAGCATTTTGTAAGCATAATTTTGGAATGATTCGGACATGGGGGATACTTGTAGGCAAATCGGTATATGGACTGCGTCAGCCTGTATGTCCCGAAATCAAATCCATCCCAACATATCCCCTGAAAGGGAAGTAGCCTTAAAACCTAAATCCCTCAGGGTCCAAGGACCTAAATAACAGGGCTGTAGGGCCCAAATACTAGAATATTAATGGCATTTTGGCCCTAAAGACCTATTATTTCGGTCCTTGGACCCTTAAACCCTAAACCCTATATATTCCCCTAGAACCCCTTTCAAGGGACCCTATTATTTCGGTCCTCGGACCCTTAGGGAACCCTTCAAAAGCAGGCGGCTGCAGCTTCGGATTCTCCGCAGCGGGCGTCGTTCATCAGCCGGAAGGTTTCGAGCTAGAAAGGTTGTGTTCCTTTTTCTTACACTAGGAACTCAAAAGTTTAGGGTTTGGGGTTTAGGGTTTAGGGGACCACGATTCTGACAAGCTACTATGAAGGTGCAGGGCTTAGGAGCTCAGAATTCAGGTGTAGGGTCTGGGATTTTGAATGGGAGCTTTGAAGTTTAGAGTTTAGGTTCAGCTAGTCGGAGCCACATTGATCCTGCATGTAGAGGATGCCTGAAGGCCAGCAATGTCCAGAACCCAAACGGTCCGTGTGGGTAGATGGTCTATTCGTATATTCCTAACGCCCAAAGAGGTTCCCACATACCTACTTTAAGGCCAAGGCATATACCACATAGCTGCCTGGACCCTTTGGGGAAGCCAAGACAGCCAATTCATTCGCTGGCCGTCGAAATCCTTGTGACGGCGGATTGGTGAGTTCCATCTGCAGCAGCTCAGGAATGGGCCGAAGGGCTGTGTCAAGGAAATTGGCGAGTAGCGTGTGAGCGGTTTAGGGTTTAGTGGAAAGGAAAGGCCATCAATTTGGCCATCGCGGCCGTGAACAAGAAATGGTGCAGTTCCTTTCCCAGCGTTGACAGCACAAGTCTCTTCAAGACGCCAGGGTGATAAGGCTTGCTGATGGCCAGATTGAAGTATGGTAATTTCCCAGAACAGGGGGACCCCAGTTATAGAACCCAATATATTAGACTCCTTATTACAGACACCCTAGAAAGGTACCCCTAATTTTGGGATACTCCCATATCACCCTCCGCGTGGACCCCCGCAAAAGGGTGGCTCTCCACACGGAAGATCGGCAATCAGTCGCCACATCTTTCCTGGCTGCCACCAGAATCCCAAAGTTTCCAGGTAGCTATATGGTATATACCTGGCCCTTAAAGTAAGTATACGGGAACCTCTTTGGGCCCTAAGAATATACCATACACCTACCCTAAACCCTAAACTATATACCCACATGGACCCATTGGGTAGGTAGGTTCCCTAACCCCTTAGTAACCCCAGGCTCCCACAAAGTAGAGTACAGTATCCGACCCTTATACCTACATGAGCTACTGTCTAAACTCCTGGTATCCCCCAAATCATCCAAATAGAAGTCCCCTATATAATCCCCTATATAACAAACCCTAAACCCTAAACCCTAACCCCCTTCAAGGAGTTTAGGCTATAGTTCACATGGAACCTCTGGGATTGACAGCACTGCGGAGACGGGGAAATCTTGCTTTCGGCTTAGGGGCCGGGCACCACCATCCATTGTCTTACGATACGGGGTCCTGGACCTACTTGGAGGCCCATGGGACTTGTTAACTACTTATAACTGGGATTATAATCTTACTTGTAATTGGGGTAACCCCTATAAGCCCAATAAGCCCAAATATAAGTAGTAACTAAGTCCCATGGGCCTCCAAGTCTAGCTGGCAAAAGCATAGCTCGTCCCCCATTCAGCAAAGAGTAAGATTGTATCCTGATTTTTGGGCATGCTATTTTGTCAGGAGATACAATTTTCCTTGTTTCAACTTGAAGAGTACCATTCATGATTACCCCAAACCCTGAACACTGAACCAAGAACCGTGATTCCATGTGCCAACCTTGTTCGGCCTTGCGCATATACAACTCTGCATTCCCGTAGGCGATGAGAGTCCCAGTTGGCTTAGGTATCGGGGACTTCATTCAAGGCTGAGATAATTCCACAACAAGGAAATGATGATTTCTTCAAACACGCGCATATCGGAGCATACCTACATACCGCTGCCTGTAGTGTAGACAAGACGGTTTCCAACAATAGGCACGCCCCTTATACCCCACAACAACTCCCCCCCCCTTAAACGCTAAAAGTGTTACAGAAACTGTAACCCCCAATACTTAGACCCTATGTATGTATATTTGAGCTACAGTCGATACTCCTAGCATCCCCCTTAGCAACCCCTGAAGTACTCCCTATAGAACCCCTATACAATCGCTTTTTAGGGAGTTTTGAATATACCTCATAAATATACACAAAGTCATGTACACATATACACACATCTACATATATGTATATCCTAAACCATCAGCCCTAAACCCTAAACCCCAAGCCCTCCTTGTAGTCCGCTCGCGCCAGACCCAGAGTATGGGAGCTCAAAGCAGACCTGAGGCTGATTCGTCTTCCAAGGCTTCTGGGCCAATTTAGGGTTTAGGGTTTAGGGTTCAGGGTTTATAGGGTTTAGGGTTTGCGGTTTAGTGTTCAGGGTTTGGTGTTTAGGGGTTAAGCTTGGGGTTTAGAGCTCAGGGCCTCATACTGCCCCCGCCCAGTAATACTTGGACAAAAAAGTGTAGTATGAATATATACCGCCCTTAGTATGTCATGAACCGCCAAAGGTATGTAGAATAAAAGTATGTAGAATAATAGCCCATAATAGCCCTTTAGGCAGTTTTCTGGCATTCTGGGCTAACATTTACTTAGTTTTAGGGTCCAGGTAAAGCCCAATCCCTATGTAAACCCATTTAATCCCTACACTACCCCTAAACCCTTAAACCCGTAGAGGTCTTTTTGTTTTGTGTTGCACGATTTAGCTTGATGTTAACGTTCGCTGGTAGGGGGCGCTTGCTGCCAAGTGTGCAACATCTCCCACACTAAGAAAGAACCTCAACAAATGGCCTTAGAAAAACTACTGTCCGGTCAGTAGGTACCTTTACGGGGTTCCATGTCAGCTTGTGAAAGGCTGCGTTCGGATTCGCACGCCACCCTACAACAATAATGTATACCTGGACCCCAACAGTAGGTAAAACAATAGCCCAAAATCCCTAAAAGCAGCCCAAAAGGCTATTATTTTATATGCTTTTGGGGTTTAGGTAATCCCTAAATGCCCTGAAACCCTGAACCCTAAAACCCTATACCATTTGGGGTTCAGGTAGGTCTCCTTTCTTGATCACCTCGCGAGCTGGCTTTCCTTCTTTCAGACTCTTAGAGAAGCTTTCAGAGCTGCACCGGCATGACTCCAAAGAAGGACACCCCAGGGTTTAGGGTCAGGGTTTTAGGGTTTAGGGTTAATTAAGCCCTAAAACTTGGGCCCTACCTGAACCGTGGAGGTGGGCGATACACCTGGGTCCCCCACCACGTTGCGGCTGCGGAGGTTGTTCAACCATCCCTGTCCACATGCAGGGCGAGCCACGTGACGGCGACCTGGGCCTCCTCGCCCTCGCAGTCGTCCGCTGCCTTGCGGTGCTCCTACCCCCTGCTGGCCCCGGCAAAGAACCGCAGGGAGCTGGAGCTTGCAATTGCGGCCGGTGACGTGGCACCTGAACAAAGTGGAACCGACAACGGTGCCGCAACAATGCCACCAGCGAGCGCTTCCAATGTTCATGTGCTGTTTTTAGGAGTTGTGGGCTATGATTCTACCTACTGTTGGGGTTAAGGGTTTAGGCAGAACCCAAAAAATGAGGGGCGACTGGGCACCAAATCCTGCGAAACTCCTTACCCAAAAGGGCTTCGGATTTAAGATCTACCCTTTTAAAAGGGATACCAGCACAGACTAGATTATCTGTTCTTTGTATAGAACCCTACTTTGTAACATAACCCTTATCCCTGAACCCTACCACCCTAAACCCTAAACCCTAACTCGGGATCCTTCGGACCGCAGTCCCCATACATCCCTTAATTCCACCCAAACAAACATTCGTAGTAACTATTAGTGTTGGTTTAGGGTTTAGGGTTTAGGGTTTAGTGTGTAGGTGTTAGGGTCGATGAGATACTTTTGATGTTGGTTGGGGGTCCTAGGGTCCCTAGAGGCGCCTTTTTTTACAAGCACCCTATGAAGGGGCACTTGTCATATCGCAAAAGTGCAAATGAGCTCTGATTTCAGCCACGAACTAAACCAAGAAAAGCCTGACACGCGAAGCCCGGAACCCTCAGACCCCAAACCCTGAAACCCCCCAAAACCGGTGTTGAATATGTAGACATTACCTGCTTGGGGCTCGAAACTCTGTGAGTATTGCCTACTTCGGGCTGTGTGGAACCCTCTAGGGTAAACCTTAAACAGTTGTTGAGGGAGCACGGTAATGGCCACGCTTCAGCAATTAGTTGAACAATTAGCCTAAACCCTAAGCCCCCAAACCCTAAAACCTTAAACCTTAAAACCCTAAACCCCTAGAACCCTAAACCCTCAACCCTAAACCGAGTCCTTTTGGCGAGCAGTGGTGGGTTTACCATCCCGTCTCTTTGCAACCTCCGCGAAAGCTTCTCGGCGGTAGTTACGGGTCTAGTCTTTGAGGATGAGGCTTTACCCTAAGGGTCCAAGGACCCAAATAACAAGGCTTTAGGGCCCAAATACCATTAATGTTATAGTAGTTGGGCCCTAAAACCCTTTTATTTGGGTCCTTGGACCTTCAGGGTCAAGGTTGAGGATTCAAAGTCGAGGCTTTAAGATTCACCTGGGCCCCAAAAGGTGGTAGCAGAATCGCCCAATAACAGACGAAAAAGGCTACTATTCCGCATACCTTCGGTGTTCAGGTAAACCCTCCAACCCTAAAACCCTAAAACCCTAAACTCCGCTTCGCCCCCTCGTCTCGCCGAGTGGGTGAGAGGGGCAAATGCAGCCAAGGCACAAAGATATAAAGAGGCTTTATGCCAGGTCGTTTTCTGCTGAAAAAGACGACCCAACATAAACAGCTTTCATGGGCGATTACCTTAAGGGTAGTGGAAGGATTGTGCATATTCAGGGGCTGCGACCCTGTGACAAGAGCTGGTAAAAGACACGTTTCAGTACAATTTTACATGCTCAGATGGTACAAGTGCGCAGAATTCTGCATATTGAAGGGCCAGATTTGCGTTGCATGGTTTGTGCATGGATGCTCTGGTAATCG
>CAJNIZ010010716.1:0-11834 GCA_905231905.1 Symbiodinium pilosum | reverse complement strand
GGGGAAATTACTTCGGGTTCCTGTACGTCTACAAGGACATTCATAGGGGAGACTATTGTCCGTCATGGCCTGTTTGGGCGCAGGGACTTTGATCAGCTACCATATGTATCTTTGAAGATCTGTAGAGTTTAGGGGTCGAGGGATTGGGTGTCATGTTTTGGGGCTCACCTACTTGCAGGTGTACAGTGACGCCATCAGAGATGGCCTTACAGGGTTTAGGATTGAGAGTTGAGAGGTTGCACTCTGCCCCCAAATCCTGGATCCGGAAAGCCGGGATCCCCCATATGAGGTCCCGCGAATTCGGANNCCCCCCCCCCCCTCCTGTCCTCTCCACTTGCACTTAAACCTGGGTGCCGAACCCTTTCAGACTTTCAGGTGTCTTGTAATTACATAGAACGCGTGAACCCTGAACTCTATATCCTAAGTCCTACTGATGTAAGGTTTCTAGGATGAAAGATGACTGCTTGGAGCGGCTCGGGCTTAGTGTTGAGGATTTGGGGTTCCAAATATAACTGGCACGTATATTGGGAGTTGTGATTAGAGTTTAGGGCTTAGGGACTTCGAACCCCATCAGGGGACTAAAGGGGGCGTATGAACGGGTTCTACGTTTGAGTTGCAGTTACCCTGAACCTCCAAGTATGGTGTTCAACTCGAGAACACGACTCACGACCCCGCACAGTTAGCCACACGAGCGGCAGGTACTTTCCCTGTTTCAGGGGCTACAGCAGGCTCGCGACGCAGGGTTCAAAGCGAACTCGCTGAAGAATGTCTGGACAGAATAGGCACCCTACTGGGTAGGCCCCTGAAATATCTAACATTTCCCTAATGGCTTTAATGAGGGACCCTATATAATACTAATATTTTTCAAAGGGCTTTAGGGGCCAACCCAGCCTGAACCCCTAAACCCTGATTTGCGCTCGTGTTATAGGACCTCGCCTTGAGAACTGACGAGTGATTCAAAAATTAGCGGCGACTTTGGCTTAGGTACCTGGAGCCTGATTGTTAGGACTGATGATTTGGGTGTTTTCGAGCCCAGGTTTTTATAGTCAAGCATGAGCAGGGTTGATTTTCTGAATTCCATGTCAGAAGCCTAAACCCTAAACCCTAAACTCTAAACCCCCAAACCCTAAACACCTCCTTTCCATCTGAGGCTTGGTCTAAACTTAGGGGTGGTAATAGGGTTTACCTGGACCCCCAAAGTATGTAGAATAATGGCCTTTTGGGCTATATTTAGGGGTTTTGGGCCATTATTTTACCTACTTTGGGGGTTTAGGTAGCCATTTACGGTTCTTGGGGCTTCCATTCTTGCCGAAATGCCCAGAATTTTTAGGGTTTAGGGTTTAGGGTCAATTCGGCTCCTGTATATAGCCCCTCTGTAAATGTACTTGAAAGGTACTGGGATGAAAGACTCCAGGGAGGTCTTGCGGAGTGTGCCCAATTCAGGGTACTAGGTCTTGGTATCTGAGCCCTAAACCCTAAAATCTTAAAAGCCATAAAAACTTTAAAGACTTTAAAAACATTAAAAATATTAAAAACCATAAAAACATTAAAAACTTCAAAAAACATTAAAAACATTAAACACTTTAAAACCACAAGAAACCTTAAACCATTCTAACACGACAGGTTCTGTGGAAGGATCCTTGAACTTGGTAGATTCATCCCGAAGGGCGTAGAGTTCCAAATCATGCATTGGATCAAAAAGATGTTGGCAAGGCCAACACCTAAAACTAAGGCTCTATTATAGATTAGACTTAGTTGGATCATTGGTAGGGATCCTTTATACTTTGTAGGGTATGGGATTCCTTCTATTTATGTAAAAGGAGCCTTTTTTCCTTCTAGGGTAATGTGGGCTAAGTCGGCTAAGTTATGCTGAGGCTACTTGTAGGGTCCAGGTTTGCGGGTTGCAATAAAATGTGCAATAGCAGGCGCTGTCTGGGAGGCAGTAAGACGTGCAATATCGGGCGCAGTCTGGGGGGCCATGCGCAACACAATGTGCAAACACATGTGCAAAAATATGTGCAATTTCCAGGTGCAGCTTGGACCAGCGCGCAGCTCCAATGTGCAATCAATGTGCAATGTTGGGCGCTAATCAATTCTGTTGGCTGGCTTATAGCATGTGGCTGCGAAAAATTAAGCCCTAAACCTTACGCCCTAAACCCTAAATTCAGAAATCCGCGGTACTTGGACCCTAGACCTTAAGCCCAAACCACGAGGGGCCTCGAGCATTGGAGCCCTGTATTTCTAAACGGTTTGGGGCTTAGGGTTGAGGGTTCAGGATTTAGGATTTACGGTTTAAGGTTTCGGGTTGAGGGGTTTAGGTTTAGGATTCAGGGTTTAGGGTTTGGGGTTTAGGTTTAGGGGTGTAGGGTTTAGGTCCCTATATTCCAGGTTTGTTAGCATTCCGGCTTGAGGCATCCGCACCCAATCATCCTGCACTGGGGATTATGGTAGTCAATTTTGGTACCGCCATAGGCTATTAGACCCTAGTAACCTTGATTAGGACCCCAAGAAGGATCGTTCAAGGATTTTTTGAGGTTTAATACCCCATCCTGGCAGTGGGGGGGTTGTGGAGAGAGCATTTGATGATAGGGATTCAGGACCCGCACCCGCACCTGTACCTGTTATGAAACCTATGAAATGTGCATGTCTCCCTCATTTGGGGTCAACCAGAACCCCTTCGACGCATGACACTCAAGGTCCTTACAGGTGACATGAAGAAGGGATGTGTTGCAGGCGTATCTTGAGGGTGTCACTCGCAAAACGCCCTTGACTCAGCCTGTCAAAGCTATAAGCCCACTTAAGCTCGAAACCTTAAACCCTCAGGGTGCAAGTGCCCAGCAGCTACGCTTGGGGTAAGTTTAGGGTTCCGATGTATACTTGGACTTTCAAGCCCAAGCAAGGCCTAAGCCCTGAACCCACGCAAAAAGTCATTCAAGCCAGACACCTTCCCTTGAGGGTCCAAGGACCCAAATAAAATGGGTTCTAGGGCCCGAATACCATAATATTACTGGTATTTGGGCCCTAAAGCCCTACTATTTGGGTCCTTGGACCCTTAGGGTTCTAGCGTGGCCGAAATACCACTGCTGGCGACTTTATGGCCCCAACTAAAGTGTACTAGGAGGGTCTAGAACAGCAGCCCGAGTAGGTGGGGCCCAAGCCAAACTTCGCGACATACGAGGCCGTGGGCTATTGGCCTTGGAGTAGCATTGGAAGTATCAGGTATTCGCCTTTTGGACTGTAGGGTCTGGAGATTGTAGAGTTGGGGTTTGGGGATCAGGGTTTAGTGCTCAGGCTCTGGGCCTAAACCAGGAAGATAAGACGCCATAAGGAGACGTGGGTACCCTCATCATTCTCTTGAAAGAGTCGCCCACTTCTTCAGGGGCCATGTTCTCCTTTGGGGCCCCGAGGAATCTGCCCTAGAGTAGCTTACCACTTGGAGTAACCAAAAACAGCTGAAACAGTGCCAACGGTTCATTTGGCTGTCAAATTGACTTTCCAGTCTATCTCAGTAGGCCCGCGTTTATCCGCAAGAGCTTTGCAAGAGTACGCCACATGCGTAGTTGGAATGCACTACATGAATTGCAATACTAGGGGGTCAAGATACGGATTCGTGTAGTAGTTTCTGTATCATTGCTCATAGTATTCCCTATCACCCCTTCCGCCATTCCCCACTAGGCACCAGGAGTTATAAGTCCCGAAATATCGATTACGTTTAATTCAAATTTGCATAGCAAGGAAGCTATTCTTCTGTATATCCGTGTCGGCCTTCTCAAAAGATTATGATATAGTCCCTAGTAAGGACCACGATAGTTAATACGTTGTTGTACATTAATTAAAGAAGGTCCCACATTAGCCTTCACTACATGCCTCTACAACCCCAAGAACCAAACAGGAATAGATGTACATGATCATCAGGTACTTCGACTTCAGGGGTTAGGCATTGCATGTACACCAGCACGAAGGCTTATACCGTCACCGCAAACCCTCGACCCTAAGCGTAAGCCCTATATATATATAGACCCTGCCCTTACCATTCAAGTACCCCACCATGCGTTTTAATAGCTGTCAAGTTATGGCCAGGGCCGCACTCTACTCATTATTGTGGACATCCCGATGCAGATCCTACAACATCCCATAAATTCCATTGCGAAGCCGGAAAATATCCTGAGAATAAACCTGTGTCCATACATCCTACACCGCAAGACCTTTAATCCACAACCTCAACCCCACAAGTCATAACCGCATACAAGCTTCTACGCTCTATAAACCTTGCCGCTGAAGCCCTCTCACGCCAAAGCGTTAAACACGCTATAAAGCCTGTTAACCCCTACGTACGGTTGATATACACAATCCTGCGTGACCCTAAGTACCTCACACCTAGCGAACAATGGTATTCTCCAGGTGGACCCCCCATCCCACCCAGTAATAGTGACCATAAGGGATAGAAGTACCCAGATTAGTGTCCTCAGTAGATTAGGGTCCTCTTATATTCCATTTACACCACCATTGCAATGGAGGGTCCATCTAGGGCATTCTAGCCTATTCAAAGTCATGCAGGTTTCTTGTATCACCAATACCAATCCCAAATTCCAAGCCCAAGACTCTATCCCACACATCAAGCCCTAGCCCCCATAATCCCTACAGCTGAAGATTAAAACCCTCAACCCCAACTCCCTAAGCCCTAATCCCATAGCCCCTAAACCTAAACCCTAAGCTATGGCCCCGAATGTAGCCCTAATTAACAAACCCCCTCCCCTTAATGGGGAGTGTCATAGGGATCCAAATCTTCAGGCCCTTAAAAAGAGGGGGCTTATTAATCATGGGTCTACATTATACCTCCAAGCCCCCTTAATAGTAGTTTCCATTTTCTCTTCCATTACCTCTATATGACCCATATATAGCCCCTATATAACTCCTATATACGGTTTAGGGCTAAGCCTGCAAGTGTGTAGGGTCCGGGGTTTAAGCGGCAGGCGCTGCTGGAGATCTTCGAGCGTGGCCTAGCAGCGCCAGCCGCGCGGGAAGTGCTTCGCAGCCTCCAAGGCAGTAGTCTGTAATTCTTGGAGCTCTGGGGTTTTAGGTGTTTGGGTTAGGGTTTGGGGATTTTAGCGTTGAGGGTTCTAGGGGTTTAGGGTTTCGATGGTTTAGTGGTTTGGGGCTTGGGCTTTCTACCTTCCCCCGGATTCACATAGAACCCCAAAAAGGGCCCCATGATGGAAAAGGTAGAACCTTTGCCTTGGGAAAGCTACTCGCAGGGTCCTATCAATGAAGACCACTACGCCTACTGCCTTTTTGTGCAAAAGTTGCACGAGCTATAGTTTAAACTCCTAGTATCCCCCTCAATACCCCGATTATAGTCCCCTACATAGTCCCCTAGATAACCCCCTTTGAAGGAGTTTGGACTATGGACCATATGTGGTTTGATCTTTTTTGGGGAAAGGGAAGCCTTAAAGGCTAGCAGTGATGTGATTATTTAGGCTTAGGGCTTAGGGTTCAGTACCGGCAATGACAAACCCCCCACCCCCCTGTTGTAGTGAATCTTCCTCCAACATGGTGGATTCCATGAGTAGTGGGGGGGGCAATACAGATTCCAAAATCCTGCTACCCCTTATCTTAGGAGCCAAGATTCTGGGAAACCGTATTTTGTTCTCATCGCAGTATGTTGCTGTATTTGTGGCTTATGTATGAGGGTGGGGATGGAGGGGCCGGGAAAAAGGGGAGGGGGGATTACGTGCATGTGAAGTTGCCGGAGAAGACACGACGAAGTGTGACGTGAATAGCGGCTAACGGCTACAGTTTGAAGATGAAGTCGAGCTGTTGTAGGCGAGATACTCGCGGGTTCATCAGAGCCACAGGGATATACTCGAAATCCAAAAGGCCAAAGCCTAGAGTAACCTAAGCCTTTAACGAAAAAAGTGAAGACACCAGACCTTTGGTAAAAAAAAACACACACTCTTCAAATTGTTGTTCCTTAGTCAGGGGCATGTTTCCACACGGCATGTTTCCACGGAGAATATGGCTGTCTATCAAAATTGCCTCGATACGATCTCTAACACGCTAGGGGGCATGATCCTTGTACGGGCTTTACATATCCTTCCGGTCCTTGCGCGGACCCTCCCAATTTGAGACCTGCCATGGAGCAGGAAAGACACAAAACATAAAGACGCCAAAGCTTGGCACCCAGCCTCTCCAACACCCCGAGTGCTTACACCCCTTGAGTGATTACATAGGGGGTATTTTGGGAATCTGTGGATGTACAGGATTTAGGCCTGTACAGGGCCAGGCTTTTTACGAGCCCCAAACAGCATGCAATTGAAAGGACGTCCATCATGGAGTTTTTTTCAGGCTTCATGCTAGTCGGGGAGGTAAAATTCCTAAACCCGATATATCCCCAAATATCCCTATGTACCCCCCCCCTTTATAATCCTTGTATTCCTTAAGGGCGCTTAATGCTTGTTTGGGCGAGTGGTAGACTTTGCAAAGTTTTGCTTGCACCAGGCGATCTGAGTCGAGCAATGTTCGACCGCAGAGACCCCAGACATAGATTTCACTTAACGATACGCTCCCCCAAACGAAGCGCAGAAGCCTAAATGAATGCCACCATGATGGTCCCGGATTCCTCGCATAATTACTTATTTATAGTGCAGGGTACCTCAACTAGGCTTCAATATCATTGGAAACCCACGTGGGCCTCGTGCATCCGGACAGTTGCGGCTCCATAGGCTTAGAGTTTAGGCGAAGAGGCTTGATTAGGGCTTTGGGCCCCTAGATAACACGGCTTTCATGTTGGTTTGGGGGAGGATTTTCCAGTCTACTTCAAGCATCAGGGAGTCAGGGAGGTTCACATGCCAAGCATCATCCTCTCTCTAAAGAGGGGTTCCGGAATGGGAAGCCATGGGCTGTGCAAGCGTGATATTGAGAAAGTGAGAGTTATACACCACATGTGGTCACCAGGAAAATTTCTTACCTTATGCCCCAAAACCCTAAAAGGGGGTGGGGTATCAGGGGGCGGGTCCGGTCATGAATCTGGAGTGATTTCTGAAAGCGACCCCGAGAAGGAGGAACCGCCCAAATTGCATAACTATGCATAGAAGGTAAGGGTTTAGGGTGTAGGGCTGAAGCACAGTTAGAACTTCTAGGAATTATAAGCATATGTATCCCGATTGCATCCTAAATTGTTAGCCAGGGGTCTCTCGGGTAGTGGATAGAGAAAAAGCTGGAATCACCTGGGAAAGCCTAGTTTAGTGCTCGTCCTAGATAGGTATAGGGTCTACCTGGATCCTGTATGTCCTTCCTTTTCGGGGCTTGGTCCTGTCTAAATAGAGACATAAATAAACCTGTGTATATATATATATACACATATACAGGTGACTTCAAGGCATTTTCCATATCAGGTGGTGAAGAGTTCGTCCATGCACGGTAAGGAATCCTAAGCAGGCTTCGAGAAAGCCCCATTTCAGAAGCTTCCAGATTCTCAGTTTGGAGCTACTTTTGTGAAGTGTTATCCCGCTCTCCACCATGTATGATGACTAACCCAGACCCATGATTAATAAACCCCCTCCCCTAAATAGGGATTAGAATAGGGATCCTAATATCAAGGCCATTAAAAGGAGGGGGTTTATTCATCATGGGTCTGCATTGCCCTGGACCCAAAACCCTAAACTCTAAACCCTGAACCCTAAACCCTATAAACCCTATAAACCCTAAACCCTATAAACTCTAAATCCTTAACCTTAAAACCTTAATAACCTTAACCCCTTGACATCATCTTCCAAGTCCCTCCATGTTCAACCCTTTAGCCCTGAGCCCTTTGCAGCAGAGCACTGTTTTTTGGGCAGGCCCTAGGTTTTAAGGTGTATAGGGTTTAGGGTTTAGGGCTATGAAGTTTATAGGGTTTAGAGTTTAGGGCTACAAGGTTTATAGGATTTAGGGTTAAATCCTAAATGCCAAGCCCTACTCCTGTACAAGGCTCTTTGGCTGTCCCTGAACTACAGAAGGCGGCAGGGCTTTCCTTGAAACTAGTACTAAAGGAAAGGTGTTCGTGGTTTAGGGTGTAGGGTTTAGGGAAATAAGATGGAATTTGTGATTTATAGGATTTCATTCCCTACTAACAGCCACTAGGATTAGCTCCCCAAAGTACCCGCAATTTGAGGAACTAACAAATCAGAGACCATGGTTCCGAGACGCCCCCAGAACTGTATGCATTCCATGGCGTGGTTGTCAACATAAATGTAGACCCCGGATGAATGCCTTAGTAGTAAGATCGTTATTGTAATTCCTATTAAGGGGAGGGAGTTTATCAACCGGGGGTCTGGGTTAGGTTCGGTGTGTGTGTGTGTGTGTGTGTGTCTTTTCTGCATGTTTGGGGGGTTCTACAAAAGGAGATCTCTGTTCAGCAGCGTGTTGTGAAACTGCCCAAAGTAGTTGGGCTGTGTTTGAATGCTCCCTGGTTTGCTCTGACCGTTTCCCCCAACCATGGAGCAAGGCATGTTGTCGTTAATTATGAGTGTCTGAGTGTGTTTTCTGGTGCCGTCTTTGAAGGGCGGATGAGAAGCCAGTAGAGAGGGTATTTGGTGTTGGGGTTGCCTGTTGTAGGTTTAGGCACCGCTTTTGCTTTCAGGGCGTCCGTCACTAAACTTGTGGTTGTACGCAAGGGTTATTGCCCTACTTGGTTGGGAGGCCTGGGAAAAGCTTAGTAAGTATAGTATACCCAGACCCCATTCAAAGAAACAGAATTAGCGGCGGGCCTTTGAGATACCACCGCGTAGGATTGTAGGATGTGTTCATTAGGTGCCTCAACCCTTCGGCTACAGTCCAAGTCAAGCCTGAGCGGTTTGGGGTTTAGGGTTTAAGGTCTCTGAATCTTGGCTTCAGGGTTTAGGGGCCAAAATCAAGAGTTTAGCTTTGGGGGCTCAACGCCGCTGTCAGTTCACACCGTTTCGAATTCCAGCTGGTTTAAAAGCACATGCTGAAAACGTGTGTGGAGAATCAGGGTCAACATGTACTACTACTGTAGGCCACGCCTCACACCGCGTGTGCAAACTCTTGACTTTCTGTCCATTCAGCAAACAAGCCATACCGCGGGCCGAGCAAATCTTGCAAAATTTACTGTAAGTCTGTGTAGGATCTGTCCACGAACAGTAGCAAAATCTGGTGCAGGGACGCCCAGATGCGCAAGTCCTCAATTTCACGCCCTCAACCCTAAACCTTAAACCTAAAACCCTTAAACGCTTGTAACGCGAGACGCAGGAGAGGAAATGCAGAGCACAGCAGAGCAACTCTCACATAGTGTGGCTCACACACTTAGAAAGCCTCTAGCCGGCAACCTCTCTACCCCTACTAAACTCCAACATTTGGTTTAGGGTTTAGGGTGGTAGCAGCAATGTTGGGCGCGGAAACCTGAGATTTCAGATGGGAAACCCATGTTCTTCACTTTGCATCCCGGCAAGATCTAGGGGCTTGGAGTCTGGCTTGTGAATTGAGTTTCAAGCTGTGCTTAATAAGTGGAGCTTAGGCGGCCTGGGCAGATGCAGGAACAAGTTATTTGCACGCAATATCCTATTGACTGTGAAACTAACGGATTACGTGGATAGTCCTTCTGTTTTGCGCTACCTCTTCTGCGGCATGACTTTAGCGCCTTCCCTATATAGTATATTCCATATGCCCTCCTACCCCAGAAGCCTAAATCTATATAATCCATAACATACTCCCATATTCCTTACTAACCCTAAACCGTAAACCGAAAATAGAGCCTACATGACATATTCCCATATTGTTTATCAACCCTAAACTCTAAAACCTATATAGCTTTGTACATTATACTCCCATATTCCCTACTAGGCACTGATACGAAAATGGTAGGCTTTGCAGGGAGCAGGTGATGGCTGTTGTCGATGAGGGTTTAGGGTTTGGCGTTTGGGTTTGGGCTTTGGGGTCTAGAGTTTGGGGCAAGGTTTTAGGCGTAAGATTCGATTCTTGGGGGGCATTCTAGACCAGAATTACGACAGCCAAAGTCTTGCTTGATGCAACCACCAGAACCAGCCGTCAGATAGGGCTGAGGACTTTGAGTAACCACAGTTTAGGGTTTAGGATACAAGGAAGGCGGAATGATTACCAATATTGAGATCCTTGATTTCTTGCATAACCCTAAACCTAAACCCTAGAACTCTAAGCCCTATAACCCTAAACCTTGCGTCCTGCCCCCACCCATTAGCAGTCTATATTAGAGGTCAGATTAAGGGCTATATATAACTATAGTAAAAAAAAACAAAAAAAGAATATCCAAGTGTTAACGAGGGGGGCAGTACCCAACCTAAACCCTATAAGCCTATAACCCTAAACCTTAATTAAACCCTAAAACCCTAAAACCCTAAACCCTAAACCCTAAAACCCTAAAACCCTAAACTCAAGCCCCAATTAGAGGGATGCGCTCTCCTTTCAGCAGACCTTTCCAATGCCTTTGACATGGTTGACAGAGAAAAATTAGGACGGGCACTACAACTCGCCGAAGTGGATCCAGGTCTGATCTCAGCCATCCTTGAGCTTCACAAACAGGCACAATACCAAGTGAATTCAGGCCCCTACAGCACCAACATCAGCACGAATAGGGGCATACGTCAGGGCTGCACTCTAGCCCCGTCTCTCTGGGTGCTTCTTTCATCACAACTTCTCATCGATCTTGCAGCCAGCATCGGCGAAGAAGCGGCCACTCCCTTCAATCCCTTTACGGCATTCGCGGACGACTGAATTGGCCATTGGGAAGTCAGCGGGTTGGAATCACTTGCCATTATTGAACGGCACGTCACCGCTTTCCGTGAGCTTCTAGAAAGGGTACGGTCTAAAAATGAACCCCGAAAAGTCAAAGCTCCTCCTGCGACTGCAAGGAGCATAAGGTGCCTCAAGTAGCCTTCGAGATGATATTGGTAACTCCTCAGCCCTCCCCCATTGCACAATTCCTCTGTACAACCCTCCTCGTATGAGCCATAGTCTAAACTCCTTAAAGGGGGTTATATAGGGGATAATATATGGGAGTATTCTAGGGGTTACTAAGAGGGCTCATATAAGCTTAGATTCCATGGCTTGTCCATCTTCTTGTCCATTTGATGTTCCATCGTTGGGTTTAGGGTTTAGGATGTTTGGTAATTGTTTAGCCTCACACTTTATACATTGCAACATAATCTCTATGATCCCCACTTGCGCCCAACTTAGGCGTCAATGCATTGCACGCTTTCCACTGTTGCCCTAAACCCTATAACCCTAAACCCTAGGCCCCAAAGCCTAAACCCTAAACCCTGTACACACCAAGAGTTTAGGGTTTTGGGTTTAATCCTAAACCCTAAACCCCCAAGCGTTATGGGTAATCATTCAGGATTCCGGAGGCCTAAGCCCTACATGGTACTGGTGATTACTCAACCTTCCTAACGGTTTAGGGTTTAGGGTAAACCTACATGGTGTTGGGAATTCTTCTGGCCTTTTAGACCCAAAGACCAAAGGGGTATGGGTCAAGGTTCCCTTAGTACGCAGCATACTGCATGACCCTAAACATACCCACATCGTTGGGAAGAACCCTGGGCCCTACACCGCATATTCTAGTATACCAAGATTTTCGTGCAGTTCCTGAAGCCCCTGGCCGCTAGCTCTCTTAGCGTGGCAAGCAAAGTTCATTCACCCCTCAACTCCGCTGAATCCCCCAAACCCACCCTCCCCTCAACTGACATGGAACCCTATATCTCGCCTTTTGGAAGCGCAGAAATCTTCATATGGCCCCATTGTGGGTTTCCATGTTGATTTGGGTGTAGGTGAAACCCTGCAAGGTATGAACCCTAAACCCTAAA
>CAJNIZ010010713.1:92951-104746 GCA_905231905.1 Symbiodinium pilosum | reverse complement strand
GGGTTGAGCAGGGTTCAGGGTTTAGGGTTCAGGATTTGGGTTTAGGGCTCAGGGCTTAGGGTTCAGAGTTCAGAGTTTAGGGCTTGATTATTTCAGGCAAAATTACCAAGACTGGGCGTCATGAAGAAAAAAACAAAAAGAGCATGGAACATGGAATTTAGGAGCTTAAGAGAAGAGAATGCCCTAATCAAGGAAAGTACCCTAAATGCTATTAGGATCCTTAGAAGGATTTGGGGCATATTCCTGAATTCAACTTCCCCAAGAGCACTAAGGCGGCAAATGTAATTTTAAGGTAGATTCCTGACTTAAGGGGGTATTGGGCTCCCTGGGCTAAAGCGAGGTGGCACTGTTGAGTGAAAAGGCATGGCAATGCCGCGTTGGTTGCTTTCTGCAAGCCTACAGAGCCTGGAGCGACAACCATTACCACTACTGACGCTATTGCACTACTACTGATAACACTCTTCTTCTTCTACTACAACAACAACTACTACTACTACTACTATTACTATTACTACTACTACTACTACTACTGTTACTGTTACTGCTACTGCTACTGCTACTACTACTACTACTACTACGACGACGACGACGACGACGACGACGACGACGACGACGACGACTATGACGTCTACGACGACGACTACTACTACTAGTACTATACTACGACTGATACGAGTACTAAAACGAAACTGCCACTCGGTTTGGGGTCTAGGCCGGCAGGCATGGAATGATAAGAACATGGAAGCTACCACAGCGCTTAGGGTGGAGAATGCAGGAATGAAAGACAGAACGGAAGCTACCATGTGAGCCATAGTCTAAACTCATAGCATCCCCCTTCATAACCCTAACATTAATCTTCTACACAATCCCCTGTATAATCCCCTTTAAGTAAGGAGTTTTCTCGATAGCTCATGTCATGGGGAATTATACTTGGAAAGGGCTACTATAGGGACCCATTCCTCCCCTTCTCATGTACAACTAGTAACTAAAGCCTACATAAGCTCTAAACCTTGAGCGCTTCACCCGAAAACCTTAGGTGTTGAATGTTGTCTACGTGGCTTCCACGCTCCAGGCCGCCGGATGAGCTAACAAGACTTGCTCATGCTTAGTGGAGGATGGGGGACAGGCTTTGTGAAGCCCTGGGGTTCAGGGTTTAGGGTTTAGGGTTTTAGGGTTGAGCTTTTAGGGGGATCGCTTCCGCATCGAAGCCCAAAAAGCGCCCTTCAAACACGATTGTCCCTGTCGACAAGCCCTGTGTGGGTTGCAAGGTTGGTTCCATGTTTGGGTTTAAGTGTTTCGGGTTGCTTAGAGTTTAGGCCACCCTAAACCCTAAACCCTAAGGGTTGCTTAGGGTTTAGGCCTGTTTAGGTTTCAGGGTTTAGGGAGGGCATGGCTTTGGTTGGGTCAGCGAGCTGCGGAATTGAATAGATTTCTGGTGTTTGCGTGTCCCCTTGAAGATGTTGCTTCAGGGCTTATAGTATCTGAGATGAGGATTTGAGGATGAGGTTCAAGGTGTACCAAAAACACTGCAAGTACCCTCCATCTATTTTGATACAAGTACCTCTTGTTAAGAGCCCTAAGCTCTAAAGTCTATTTAGCATGGTCCCTACACCCTATTTATGACCCTAGACGCCTTGTAAGGGTACGATGGAAGGTAGGGTATGGGATCGAGGGTTTGGCTTTCGGAGCTACCTTAAGGTCGATGGATAGTTACAAGAACTATAGCTTATTTGCAAGCACACGCCGAAATAAGTGCCCTACTGCAGTTCTCATTGGCCTATAAGAACAGATAGTATTAGGATACAACGGATTGCTGTTAAGGAGCTTAGATTAAGACTCCACCGTATGGATATTTGGTATGAAATTCGGCTCCTGGCAATCGTAATTTCACCTGGATACCTTAACAGTCACCCATCAACAAATGGCTCACCTCAAGTTATACTTGTAAGCCAAGGATAAGAATTGTAGAGTTTTATTGGAGAATGTAGTGGTAAGTACGTTATATTTCCCCACGGCCCTCCAAGTTCTACGTGATCTGGGGGTGGTTTCCCTATCGGCCCTCATTTTTCTGCAGAAGGGACATCTGGAAGGTACTGCATTTTTAGTGACTACGGCATTCGGATCATGTAGGAGTTTCCATGTGCTTTTCCACCCCCCCATCTTCAACTAAGCATGAGCCAACAAGAGGGCGTGCGTCTGCTTAGCCCTCAGCTTGGCTAAAGTGTGTAGGGTTCTGGGTTGAGGGCTGAGGGCTCTGCACCTACATCCCTTAAACCCAAGCCCGACATCCCCAGTCAAGCTCAACCCCAACATTGTGCATTGATGTAGACCCCTAATTAACAACCCCCTCCCCTTAGTAGGGATTATGATAGGGATCCTCATATTGATGCCCTTAAAAGGAGGGGGGTTATTAATCATGGGTCTACATTAGTACTTGCAGGGTCCCTTCACTTGGCAAGTCTGTTTAGGAACAGGTGTTACGGGGCTTGTAACAAAGGTTATTGGGAGAAGGAAGTAGACTTATGGGTTTAGGGTTTAGGGGGTCGAAACAACCTCCAAGTAGTCTACCATGCGACATCATGCAACCAGAAGCCTAAACAATAAACCCTCCAGGGTCTCTCATGTTTATCACGGCTTGGGATACAGGGGTTACGCGGGATGTCAGGGCACCCTCGTAAAACTGATGTTACGTACATGCACACGCCGATTTACCCGAAAAAGTTCACCTGCTCAGGCCAAAGCCCCAAACACCTGAAGCCTAGGTGCTGGATCCTCACATAGCCCCTAATTAGATTTTGACCTGTACGTCACCATGTTGCAGCAGCCTAGGGAAACCCATACCCAAATGAGGTAAAACAAATCCTAATTGTGGACTCAATAACTTCTACAGGACAGTGCTGATGAGCCCTTCAGTCCCCTAATGGCTTAATGACCTGGTTATCAATACGGTTCGATTTAGGTCATACTCAGTACTGACCCCTAGACGATTGAGTAGTAAGGTGTAGAGGTGTAGTGTTGACGACCACTCCGCAGGGGCATCGAGACCGCAAAATTAGGGGCTCGCCTTCTGGCAAAGTCCCCTCTCGGGGAGTTCCTTCGGATAGTGGCAAATCCTACTGGTTCCTAGGTTGATATGCTACAAAAACACTAGTTTAATCTCGCCTATGAGGTATGATCAAGGTTTCTCCAAGAACAGGTCAAGTCGACATAAGGCTTCAACGCATGATTATATCAGACCTCTACCAGACAGATTCTACAAGCTATGGTGTCTGTCCATACAACAAAGCCAGTTTTGATTACCTAGTGTTGCCAAACTCCATATTGCAACGCCAGTCTTAACGTCATAAAACAATCTTAATCACAGTGTCCTGACATATCTACTTCATTCCCTTCAAAGAGTCAAGGACTCTAAAGCAAGATGTAACTTCAGCAGGGGCGTCACTTTGAATGCTGACAACACCCAGTTCTTGTTCCATACTGGTGCCGGTGTTCGTTCTCTGACTTCACTTTTAGAACCAGTAGGCGCTGCGGCAGGCCGGTCACATCTCCCGTGCGCACAATTTTTTGGGACCCTCCTGGTGTCACGTCGACATTGACTCGTGCCGGGAGATCCAACCTGCCATGAATGTTTTTTCTGAGGCGCGCCGATTGCGGCGCGCGAAAAGAGAGGCTGCTCGAATCATGAACTGCCACGTCGCATGGCCTGTACACACGCCCCAGCGGACGCAAGATTGAAGGAGAGAAGCTTTACCTTAGCTGGGCGCTTGCGAAAACATGGATAATATCCCTGAACCCTAAACTCCTAAGCAGTCTATCATGCCGTGTAGAATGTTGTAGATTCTGCGTCTGAAGTTCTGGGCACGCCCGAGACACTCAAAGAGCCTGACACAGTAAAGAGCATCACGCTGCCAAATCAGAGTTGTTTTGGGGCTATGAAATCTGCACAGGCTATAGTCCCCCTTAAGTAGATAGAACATGGGGTAGATGAGGATCTTGATATACCCGAAGCCATATTCTATCTACTTAAGCGGGACTATATGCTGAGAGGCACTCCTGCTGTTCAACGGCCCCTGGCCTACAAACCCTTCTACTATGCTTGCCTCATCTTAAAAGAACACTCAACTGCGCAGGCAGGTTCACTTCATTTAAGTGATTTGGTTAGGGCTTAGCGGCATATTGTGACGATTGCTATAGCTGTATAATAATGCGGAGATGATGTTCCAAGTTATTCCGTCTTCTGCATGTCAAAGCAACACTACGCAAGACCGCGGACCACAGGCCCCAAATTCACTGCTGTGGCTTGACTGCCATGTTTCTCTAGCATCCCCCTACACCCTACTTGGAGGGTCAGGGGACTTAGTAAGTAGGTTAATAATTAGGATAACTAGGGCTACTATAATATAGTATTATGGGTTAGTGGGGTTATTAACCTACTTACTAAGTCCCCCTGACTCTCCAAGTAAACGCTAAACCCTGAACAGCGTTCGATTGGGTGCTATCCCTTCGGTCTTGCCGAAAGGCTTGTCACACTCTTGTCTGATCTTGACGGCTTAAGCCCAGTGACCCGTTACCAGCCCCAAAGTACATGGAACCCTATACAACCCGTTGTTGGAAGACAGTTATCTAGATAGGACGCAATTCGGCTTCCACCTTAGCCTGGGGGAGGGTATCTTTCTGCAACTTCTGATCGGCCTCCCTTTCAAGAGCCACATGCACTCTGAACCTGCAATCTCCGTAAATGCTATAACTCCCAACCCTAAACCACATATCTTTCTGAAGCAATGCAATTATCCCTTAAGGTCCTGAAGGATACTTGGTGGGTCAGGGGGACTTAGGTAAGTGATGGGGATGACTGGGTTCCCATGTGGCTTATACGGCTTAAGTATACTTGCTAAGTCCCCCTGACCCTCTAAGTACTCCTAGACCCTAAATGCCACGCTGAGAAACCACAATTTTAGCTCAGCGGCTTCTTTTCCAATATAGCCCCAATATAATCCCAACATAACCCGAATACCAATTCAACCCCAATCTTAGCTCAGCGGCTTCTTTTCCTTCTCCTCCTTCTTCTCCTCACCGCCCTCCTTCTTCTCGGACTTCTCCTCCTCCTGCTGCTGCTCGCCGCCTGCATGGGGCTGGGCGGCTTGGGCTTTGCTTGTATTGGGGGGTAGATTGGGATAATGGAAAATTAAATGGAAACTACTATTTAAGGTTTAAGGTTCAGGGTTTAGGGTGCTTCTCGGAATTTGGAGGCTTGAATTTGAAGCTTTGGGATCTGTTGCTTGTGGCCTTGGGCTTGGGGTCGGCAGTCTTGTTGATTCCACTTGAGGTCAAGGATAAGTTGGGGGTTTCCCAAATTGGGGGGTACCCTTTTGGAGGTCCCTAGAATAAGGATTGTCATATTTGGGGGGCCTATATTGCGACTAAACCCCACAACTCAACCTTATTTTGAGAAACTACCAGTTGTGTTGTATCTTCACGCATCCCTGACTGCCAGCGCCTCGAAGTGGGAACTTCCATAATCAGCCCCAATGTTTAGGGAACCTGAAACCCCCGTAGATCAAAGGCCTTTCTAGCCGAAACACGCACATCCCTGATCCCCTGGAACCATACAGTCCGCCGCAAATGGAAAGAACTTGCGGGATGCTTGCGACCCCTCAGGGTTTAGGGTTTGGGGTTTGGGGTTTAGGGTTTAGGGTTTAGGGTTTGGGGTTTTAGGGTTTAGGGTTTAGGGTTTAGGGTTTGGGGTTTTAGGCCTACCGGTACACGCCCCAAAATAAGTAGATTGCTAGTAACTTCAGCCTGTAAAGTCTAAAGAATCCTGCGCAGTTTTCCTTGCCCCTAAAGCCCTGAGTACCAAACCCGCCTCAACCCTAAACCCTAAAACTCAAACTCTAGGACACCCAAACCCTAAAGCAACCGTGTATCCTAAACCCTAAACCCCACCCTAAACCCTGAACCCTAAACCCCAAAGCCCCCAAACCCCAAAGCCCCTAAACCCTAAACCCTACACCCTGAATCCTAAGCCTAAACGGGGTGAAGCCGTCTGAGGGACAGGCTCGACTCGGTAGAGGCGCCCTGCTGGTACGCCGCCTGCGTCACCTGTTTGCTCCGAATCTTTCGGTGTAAGGCTTAGGGCTTGGGGCTTTAAGGCTCAGGGTTTAGGGCTTAGGGCTTAGGGCTTTAAGGTTCAGGGTTTAGGGGTTTAGGGCTTTAAGGTTCAGAGTTTAGTGGTTTAGGGCTTTAAGGTTCAGGGTTTGGGGGTTTAGGGTTTTAAGGTTCAGGGTTTGGGGCTTAGGGTTTTCAGGTTCAAGGTTTTGGGCTTAGGGTTTTCAGGTTCAGGTTTTGGGGCGTAGGGTCTTCAGCTTCAGGGTTTGGGGCTCAGGGATTTAAGGTTCAGGGTTCAGGGTATTGAGGTTCAGGGTCTAGGATTTAGGATTTCAAGGTTCAGGTCTTGAAAACTATCCCTGGCGCGCTAAGTCTAAGAATATCATATACCTACATTGGGTCGCCCTAACCCTTTACCCTAATTGGGCCCTAAATTCTGTAAAGGCTACCTACATTTGGGGAACTCAGGGTTTGGGGCTAGGGTTTGGGGTCTAGGGTTGAAGGTTTAGGGTTTAAGGTCTCAAGATCCGGACGTAGATGTGAGGTCCTACCTACATGCACTAACAAATATCTGACCCAAATCCAGGTCCCATAGGAGAGGAAGACACCAGGCAGTGTAAAGGTCACAGCAGGTGCGCTGAGGATACACGTCATCTAGGATGGCAACATCATACTATACCATGTACAACAGAAGCCCTAAATCCTGAACCCCTAAGCCGTCCTAGACCCCAGTCCAGAAACCCCAAACCCCTAAACCCCTACAACCCCTAAACCCCAAACACCCAAACCCTAAACCCGTTCATGCCATGTGCTGTGATACCTACAGGCAGGGGCCTGTGAATCAGAATGAGTCTCCGACATGAGGATATAATCCCCCTGAAGTAGATAGAATATGGCTTTGGGTATATTAAAATAAGATCCCTATATACCCCGTATTCTATCTACTTACGGACTAGAATGTCCGATCAGCAATCTGCCGGTGCCTCTCCATTGCATGAAAACCGTTTGATCGGAGAGGCGTACCATGACCAGGGCACTATCATGGCGCATGAAGCCGGCAGAACTCCAGGTGTTTCGGCTTTAGGGTTCAGGGTTAGGGGCTATAGGGTTAGCGTCTGGGGCCCCTAAACCCTGAACTAGTCATTGGTCAGCTCTTGGCCTTAAGCTTTCTTAAGCTCGGCTGAGTCCTATTATCCAGTACAGAATTGGGTAATAATTGTCAACGTTGTGTCCGTGCCGCGTAGACACCGTGACAACTTACAACCCTAAACCAACATGCAACATGATAAAAAGGTGAAAGCACGACTTGACAAGAACATACCTAAACCCTAGATCAAGGGCACCCTGCATCATACTTATCCAGGAAACTTGAGACCGCGTTTTAGGTAACTATTTAGGCTTCTACACTACACCCTGAACCCTAAACGCCAAGCCCCAAATCCCAAAGCCCAAGCCCTAAATCCCCGATTCCTAAATCCAAAACCCAGCCTGCCAGGACTTCTCCTGGAGGGCCTTGGTCTTGTCCCTGAGCAGCAAAAGCTTCTGGGTGTCCGATTTCAAGGTTTAGGGGGGTTTGGGAGGCCTAAACCCTCAACCCTAACCCCAAAACCCTAACCTAATTCTTGTGGTAGCTTGGGATTTTCCGGCAAGGGGCTCAGGGTTCGGGGTAAATGACTATACGTAACGCTGAGCTTTGTGGGGCTTGCTAATTAAGGGTTTGGGGTTTAAGGTCTGGATTTGAAACCCTAAACCCTCAGGATCACCAACTTGGGGGTGAAAGATCGCAAAGGCTTTGAAGGCTTAATCCAAGGGTTGCAGGTACCTAGACTTTAAGATCAAAACTGGGGGGCCTTGGTATGGGCCCTCTATCCTAGGGTCCAGGGTTTAGGGTTTACGCCAGATATACTTAGTACGTACACTAGACTTACCTAGTGCCCATGAATCCATTTCAGGGGCCCAGACTTTCAACCTCAGAGAAACATGCTAGCCCAAACTTTGCTGGGGAGCGAATCCCAGAACTATCAGTATGCGATAATCCTCTATGTACCCTTAGTAGTGTGAGTCTACGCCCTCCCCCACTCCTTCAAGCACCACTAGGCCGAGCCAAAACGAAATGGCGACCCAGCCAAGCCTGTCTAGGGCTTTACTTAGGGAATCCCTGCCCCCCTTCCTAAACACCCCCTACATCTGCAAGTTCAAATGCCATAGCCCCAAACCCTAGAACCAATACCTTGCAGAAATTGGCGAGCCCAAAGCCCCAAGCCAGTAGCATCTGAACGGCGAGTTAGGTGGCTTCCCGCCTAGGTTTAGATTACAGTTTGGATTTAGAGTTCAGGACTTGGGCTAAGGATCTTTTACCCCCGCCCAAAAAAATGTCCCAAGTGCTGCGCTATATTCGGTATCCTAAACCCTAAACCCTAAAACGCGGTTAGGGTTTAGGGTCCCCCGCAACTTTGTGAACAGCCATGTCGCTTGATGACATCGAGGTCTGCGTCCTCTGCCGCCAAGGCTGTCCTGTTTCATATGGGGGGGATACCTTTAATGGGGTTGGTTATACAGGGGCTACATAGGGTGTATATGCGGATCATATACGGTTTCTATATGGATTATGTAGGGTTTAGGGTTTAGGGCTTCCCAAAATTAGCGGCTATTTGGGGGTCTCCATAATAAGGACTTTTGTATATTGGGCGTCTATATTGGGGACCCCCTATTTTAGGAAACTACCACATTGCAAGCTGGGGAAATTTTGGACTCTCCAAATTGGGTCTGTGTCATGGGGGCTGATGGCTTAAGGCTTCATGCAAAGGGATCACCACAGATTGTTAAAGTGTGCTTGCTCAAGGATCAGGGCGGCGTTGGGTCTATTCTGAGGACTCCGAATCACACCTTCAGGCTTTAGATAACATATGACCCTTGCTGTTTGTTCTACTTTGTGGTCTCCCAAATAGGACACTCAATGTATACACTCACCAATATTCCTGAGGGACCCTAAATGATACACTCACCACTAACCAATTGAGGAACCTTACCTCACATTAACATCGAACACTTGAACCCGTGGAGATACAGGTTGGCATTCAAGGCTTAGGGTCTAGGCTTCGACCCAAACCTTAAAATCTCACAGGAACCTGATCTGCTTCTTATACGCTCGAGAAGAATCATAATTTGAACATGATCTGGAATGATGGTGCCCCCTAAGCCTTACATCCTAAACCGTAGCTTGGCATTCCCATGGATGCAGGTTTCAGCCTCACTTGACGGAATAGGGGAAGGTTTATATGCAAGATTTCTTCATGCATGTTGGGTGTCATACTTGCTTGAGGTAGGCTATGGTTCCGGCGCCCGCACATGTCTGGCACCCACTCATGAAGACTTGAAAGTTAGAAATGCACAGAACATCAAAGGCTGCAAACCTCACCGGGAAACGCGCAGTTTGAGGGCTTAAGGTTCACAATTCCAAGCATCAGACTTCCGACCATCAAACGTTTGATCGCCCAAACCCCGTAAATAAGCAGATTCATCCGACTGAAAACCACGCAAGTTCAGGACACCACACCATGCGCAACAGTCATTGCAAAAACTGCAGGGGAAGCTTTTGCTGGATGCAGGGTATGCCCTCCACCTTAAATACCCTGGGGCCTTTAGCTAGCTAACAATGAAGGAATGGACCCTTAAAGTAATCCCTATATAACCCATTGTGGCAGTGTCGATTTTCTTCTCAATTCCTGCATTCCCAGCTAACCAAAGGTCAGCCCTGCGCTCCAAAGAAAGACAGCATGTTGAAGCGCTTGAGTGGTCAAGCTTGTGTCTAGCAGCATCCTGGACCCGAAGTCCGAAATCATGCTTTGGGACTTTGTCAAAATTGAGGTCCCCGTTATACACCCCCCAAAATCGAGGGGGCCCCAAACAGTCCATGTTTTCCGAAACCCATGACCCTCGCAAACCGTACCCCACCCAAAACAAACATGTCAAAGCTGATATGGGCCCCTTTACACCAAGCACAGCGATCCCAAACTCTAAGCCCTAGAAGGTGTTAGAAGGTGTGAACGTATACACACCCCAACCCCCAAACCCTAAACCTTAAATCCCTAAACCCGAAACCCCTAAACCTTAAACCCTAAACTCCATAGCCGGCTGCCTGAGCTCTCCCACAAGGGTCTTCAGCTGATCGGCGTCAGCTGTGGACATCTTGTCCTCTGAGATGCTTACTAGTTTAGAAGTATGCCCCCCTAGTATGGTAGAGTCTAAACACCTTAGAGGGGGTTATACGGGGTTTAGGGTTTGCGGCTCAGGGTCCAAGGTTGGAAGTATGTCCTCCAAGCATGCTTGGTATAGTATCGGGATTAGGATAGAAGGTTTAGGCTTCTAAGTTTAGAAGTATGGGTTTAGGCTTTAGGCTTTAGCGTTCAGGTTTTGGCTTTAAGGGTTAGGGTTTAAGGTTAGACGTATGGGCTCCTAGTGCGAGCCCTTGGGCCTGCTGGGGGGATTGTATGGACCGTTAAGGGTGTAAGGATCCCAGGGTTAAGGGCCCATACTAGGAGGCCGTGGCTTCAACCGGAGAATGCTTTCCCAGAAGACCCCGTACACCTTAACTAAGTCTTTTTGGTTGGCAAGTGGGATTCTCAGAATGAAGCAAAAATCGCTTCTGGCAAACGCTTAGGAGTTATGTAGGGCTACTTTAGGCACGGTCCATTCCGGCATTCCTTCCTTACGAACAAGCAGCAAGAACGCACGATTACGGGTATATCCCCTGCTTTTCAATAGTTTACATGGCTAAGTGGCCCTCCTAAACCCTGAGCCGCCGGCAGCTACATAAAATGCCCGGTAAGATCCAGAACTATGGGACTCTTAAACGACATGTTGAGGGTTTAGGGAAGAAATTAAGGCTTTATAAAGAGAGGTTCCGGCAGGTGCGTTAGATTTACACAGTTTAGGGTTTAGGGCTTAGACAACACTAGCTCTCCCCGCACTACTTGAAGTCTCTTGTGACTTAGTGAGCCTAGTCCCGCAAGCCCACGTGATTGAGTAGACTGAGTGAAAGGCATGTACCCTCATATATGTATGTCCTTTTCTCTAAAAATTTGCATTTTTGTTTCTACTTCTTCATATCCGTTTCATTTTCCATGTTCGTTGTATATCCTTGTATACCCTCAGAACTTAAACCGTAAACTCCTCTAGTACGGCCCATGAAAAATCGACCGTAGGCTTGCGTGAAATGCCGTTCTGTCCTTTGTAATTAGGATTTCGGGTTTAGGGTACGGGGTTTGGACCCCTGAACCCCAAACCCGAGATATTTCAAACCCCAACCCTTAGTGTAGGATGTAACGGAGGGGACGCCACCAGCCCCACACATCATTTTAGTTCTCCCAATCCAAACCAGGACCGTATCACTATCCGTTGACTGTTCTCGGGATCTCATGATTTCCAACCGTAGCTTGAAGGCGAAATACGTCAAGGCAGGTTCGGGTAATCCAAATGCCTAAACCCAACCGCCCTAATCCCTATCCTAAACCCTAAACCCTACTCCCCAAATACCCTACACCCTAATCCCTAGAGTCTAAATACCCTCAAGCTTTATCATCCCTAAGCCTGGAGCCATAAACACTAAACCCTGAACGTCGGCTCCGAAGGCCCGAGGCGACTCAGGTTAGGGTTCAGGCTTCAGGGTTTGGGGTTCAAGGTTCGGGGTT